>BMAV01024840.1:27836-50707 GCA_019973955.1 Trichonephila inaurata madagascariensis
TATATATATATATATATATATATATATATATATATATATATATATATATATATATATATATATACAGATAGATAGATAGAATAAGAAAATAAAATAAAATAATAAGTGAGAAAGTTGTACTACCTACAGGCTAAAAAAGAAAGAAATCGAATTTCAAGAAACATAACAATTAAAGATACCAAAAGAGTTTTTGGACTAAAATGGAGACCTATTGTGATCTTTAAAGCTCTCACTCAATTACGCCCGCGAAATTAGGGTTAAAAAATGCTTTATGGTACCACCTTCCCCGTACAGCAGAAATTTTGGACATGATAGAAAAAACAGAGCCATGTTGAAAATTAGGCCTATATCTATCACACGTGGATGAAACACCAAGCAGTAAAATAAAATGAAAGTATGAATAGAGAATAGTAAGATCTCTCTCCTAGAAATGAATATTAAAAAAAATTCTATAGGAAAGGCTAGGATAAAAATTTACATTAAAAAATGCTAACCATAAGGATGTATGAAGACTAAGCATCTAAATCCGAAAACGCGAGTTAAAAATGACGTGTAAAAATTGAAGTGTTGACCCACAGAAGCAAATATTAGTGGCGCCACCTAGATAGTTCTTTTGTAATTAAACTAAGCATACAATATCGTGATGAAATTAATAAACCAAATTGAAGAATATATATATATCCCCTCTGCCACCATCTTGTCCCTAACTTCTTCAATATCTGTCTCTCCTGCCTCACCTTCTCTCTCTATCTCTTTCTGTATGCGTGATTGTATGTATGTATGTTGGGAGATATAAATCATCATATAAGCTGGAAGTTCCATTCTAGATTAATATTCATTAAGTCTTGTAAATCTGAGAATTCTATAAAACACTTTTAAAATTCAGAACATTTTCATCGTTAAACATGTATCGTTAATATGATAAGAGACTACACGGACTATCTCACTTGACATGTTAACCTCGTAGATTAAGATTGATAAAAGTTGATATGTTTTAAGGTATCCGACTACATTCGGAACCGTAGTTTTTAAAAAAGTGCATAAATGGATAATTTTCATGATATTTAGTGTCACTTAGATTAGAAGACGTGTATAAAATTGTTTTAAGGACATTTTGACAAAAAAAATGATTTAAATACAATATTTCGGCAAAAAATTAACTTAGAAAAAAAAAATTTTAATGTTCTCCTTTTTTGAAAAATGCTTCTATTATAATAATATTTTGCCTAAATATAGACGACCTCTGTACAAACGCTCAACTGTGATTTTTGAAAAATTCACATTATTTTCAGAATTACTACCAATTGAAATAATTATACCGTTTTTTTCTTAAAATTTCTCCCCTTCGTTGTCGTAAAACATGGATAAACCCACTTCCAAGTTATATATTTAAAAAATTTTAGTTGAGCCTCTGTAAAAAGGTCTGAGCTAAATACAGGCAAAATATTATTATAATAGAAGCATTTTTCTCAAAAGGAGAATAGTTTGAAAATGGGTCATTCTATGTTCATTTTTTGTCAGAATATTGTACTTAAATAATTTTGTACTGTAATACTATTCTTAAAACAATTTTATATACATTTTCTAATCTAAGTGACACTAAATATCATAAATATTATCCATTTACACACTTTTGCAAAATCACGGTTCCGAACGTAGTCGGATAAGCGTGTAAATGGATAATATTTATGATATTTAGTGTCACTTAGATTCGAAAATGTATATAAAATTTTTTTAAGAATAGTATTACAATAAAAAATTATTTAAGTACAATATTTTGACAAAAAATGAACATAGATTGACCCATTTCCAAAATGTTCTTCTTTTGTGAAAAATGCTTCTATTATAATAATATTTTGCCTGTATATAGCTGAGACCTATGTACAGAGGCTCAAGTAGAATTTTTTAAATATATAACTTAGAAAAGGGTTTATCCATGTTTTACGACAACAGAGGGGAGAAATTTTAAGAAAAAAACGCCTATAATTATTTTAGTGGGTTGTAACTCTGAAAATAATGTGAATATTTTAAACATCATAGTTGAGCCTCTGTACAGATGTCTGAGCTATATTCAGGCAAAATATTATTATAATAGAAGCATTCTTCACAAAAGGAGAACATTTTGAAAAAAGGTTATTTTGAGTTAATTTTTAGCCGAAATATTTTATTTAAATAAAATTTTTTTTATCAAAATGTCGTTACAACAATATTATACATGTATTCTAATCTAAATGACACTAAATATCACGAAAGTTATCCATTTATGCACTTTTTTAAAACCACGGTTCCAAACGTAATCGGACACCTTAAAATAGATATTCACATCAGTTGTAATTTAATAATATACGAAATAATTATATATGTAAGCAATTATATTTTGTTATTAGTATTCATAGTAGAAATATTTTAACGGAATTACAATTAATCTTCAAAAGACTTAATAAAATCTGTTTTTAAAGGACTTTGTTAACTTATTGTTAAGTAGGGCCTTATTAATTTCCAAATAATTTAATTTAGCCTTTTACACACTTCGTTCTCTATGTTTAATAATTTCGCCAATTACATTTGACCTGGGAAAGTAAGGAACCTGAATGTTAATTTATAACAACAATAAAGAAAATTTTTAAATGAACTTAAAAATTTACTACTTAAAACCGTTAAGTGTTTGAATGATATTTTTTTTAATAAATTTATTTTAAAAAATGAAAAATAAATTATGACTAGACTCTGATTGATTCTAGGGTCGATATACACCCAATAATATTATAATTACATCTTAATTATTTTCCTTGTTAAATACATCCAAACTTGAAGTTTAAACCTTTTTAATTTGATTACACGTGCAGTATTTTATTATGAACACATTAAAAGAAAAACTCTTCCTTCAATAGAGGACAGCACGAATCAGTATGTAACAGTACATATAATTTTGCTGAGATCTGTGAGGTTAGATTTTGCGCAGATATTTTCCGTAATCAGATGATGGAAGATGCAGCGCTATCACTGTGTAAACATGTACGGCCAGTGGAGAATATGAACAATAAATATTTGTAAATAAGTAACTTAGTTGTATAAGGATTAATGTGTGTTACAAATATCTTTCCTCGTAATAAAATTAAACTACTTTAGTATCAACTTAATTCATTACTTGAGCAAAGGAGAGTATTTCTAGTCTCAATGCATTCATTTAACTCCATCTGTAATAAAATTTCATTAAAAACAATATGTATTTGCAGTGGATACAACTTTATTATTAATAAAAAAAATACTTGCTTTTTTCGAATCGCTATAATATTTATTTATGTCTTCGATAAAAGAAAATTAAAATAACTTTAAAACTCAATTCAAAGGAATATAAAGTCAGAATTAATCAGTTTTTCAAGATACGAAAAAAATGCAAATACAGTAAAAATCATTCAGCATGAAACTGATGGCACTAAAATATTTTTTCGTGTTAAAAGAATTTCGTGCCAAAGGATATTACAAAAACAAAAACAAAACATATATTCAACAAAATTAAGTTTATTAGAGTACATATTATTTACATATATATGTTTTCATGCATATATTTAATAAAAATCAATGAAACAAAAACATTCCCAATGAAATGATATTTAATACTAAATTCTCATGTTTCTTAAAAACAAAATATTTATTGAGTTTTCCGAAAATAAACTAATTTTTTTTTGCATTGTCTTTTTTAGCATCAAATTGTCAACAACTTGTTCTACGTCATTCATTTTATTATTCATTTCACCATTGAAATGTGTGTCTAAATATCTGTGCATACTTTTTATGATGTTCCTCATTTCGGATGATGTGGGAACAGGAACTGCATTATTCATTTCATTTTTGTATTCGGAATCCGCATCAATGATATTTTTGAGCCCCAATTATTGTTTGAAAACCCCAAAATGTCTTTGTCTGTCATAATTAGAACTGTACACACATTATTTTCATCTACTGCAATAAATTTTTCCTATGATACAATAGGATTGCTTGTGTTTTCTGTATTTTATTCATTCCTAGAAAGGAAATCTTTTCATGTTAAGAGAAAAATGCATGAAAATAAAAGTACTTTATCCGGACTGGTGTATTATTTCGTGTTAACCGATATTTCGTCTTAAACGTTTTCGATTTAAACGTATTTCTTCGTATTTATTTTACATCTCGTCAGTTCTGCTCATAGCCCGAAAAGATGTATTGTTTCTCCCCATAAAGTAAAAAGATTTTGAAAACAAGATTTATCCGTGGGAAATCAAAGAACAAAATTTCAGAAATTGTAATATAATACATATTCCAATGTCCTCTTCATATACAACAGGCAGACAAACATTGAGAGAAATTTGAAACTGTGTGGTAAGTATATGTTCTTCGAAGCAAATTTAAAAAGCTAATAAGAAGGTGAAACATTGGGAAAAATATTACCCTTATACATAATATGAAAAACAGTTCAAGAAATAACATTACTATACAAATAGAGTAAAATTTATCCGAAATGTTAAACTGTGTAATTGCTGGATGTTTGCATTGATTAGCAAATACACACACAGATAAAAAAATCAGTTGGTCAAAATAGATTTTTAAAGCTCGATTTCCTTAGAAATATCTGTAATCTAGAAATTAATACATGTTTTATATTCTTCATCAGTTCATTAATTTAATCAATTAACCGAAATTTTAGTTTAGTATTGTTGTTTAATAAGGAGTATATATATATATACATGACTTTATTTTCAAAACAACTAACCATTTCATAGAAAGATGTCTTCGAAATTCTTTTTATGAAAGCAGGATGAAAGCATAGTACTCTTTTCTATGGCTAAAAAAATTTAAAAATGGTATCTGAACTTTTGGAACATTCAAAAAAATTATGAATTCTTCTTCAAAACCACAGAATTTTTTAAGGGTTTGCCTTGAGTTCGACGTTAGTCTTTTGTGCTTTCTTATGGAAAGTATTTCAATAAAATAGCTGAAGAGTCATTCACAATTGTTTTAAGGCTAACTGTAATATAATTCAATAGAAACATTCAAAAGTAGGAATTTTGGAGTCTTTTTCCTTAAAAGCAGTGTCTAAATTCAAAAAAAAAAATTAATCGGCAATAAAATTTCTACTTATTACTACTAATATAGATTTCTGTTCTAAGTTAGTATATAAGAGTAGAAAGTTAATATATATTTGTTTTATTTTAAATGCTATGAGAACAAAAGTTATAAAGTATATTGTTATAAATGCCCTGTTAGAGACATTTATATATTAATTCTAGTTTTTAAGAAACATCCCATTACCGGTTGATTCAAAATTAGTGTGATAAATTTTAAAAGCATATAACTATTTATTGGGAATTTCTGTTGTTTTACTACTGATTTTATTTTAAAAATGTAACATTTAAATTACTAATCTAATCTTTTTTTTTAGTGGGAGTAAATTATTGCACCGAAATTGGATACTCAAACTTGGAACAAAATTTTAAAGCTTTTGAAGAATGGTTGTTGAAATTCTGTCGAAAATATAAAGCATTTAAAAAATCAAAAAAGACATTTTTTTTAATGTGTTATAATCTAAACTTTGAAAGGAAATAAAATTTAGCTCGCAATCAAAAGCTCCAGGAAGAAAATGTGAATGAAAGGAATTCCGTAATGAAAAAGAAAAAAAGAAGTTGAAAAGAATTATCGCTGTAGAAAATCCTCTGCTAGAAAGACCTTTGACAAGGAAACTACAGGTATCGCAATAGACAACTCGTCGTCATATAAATAAAATTGGCTTTAAAAAAGTGAAAAAATCAGTCTGTCGTCAAATGTCTGAAAATACCGTAGAAAAACGAAAAAAAAGTCCTTGGCCTCTGTATTTAATGTTACGCAAATGCAGATACAAAACATGGATAACTTCAGACAAAGCACTGTTTCATGAGTCATCAACAACTGGCGAAACGAAGATACAACATATTTTACGTGAAAAGCAGCGCAAAGACGCAGCTGTTTTGGAAAAGGCCAGTTAGCCGTCAGGGGTTATTGTGCGGATGGAAATGTTCACTCAAGGCTTAATAAAAGCATTTTTTGTGTAGAACCCAAGGCTAAAATTGATGCTACATACTCTCACAGTGCTTCTCAAAGTTTCAATATTCGCCCAATATTCAATCATGATTTCCATCGCGCCCCCCCCCCCTTATATAATAACAATGTATTTAATTTAATAATACTATACTTTGACGCTAAAACAACGATACGACTTTAACCTCTGAAGAGTCACCGGCGTACTTAAACGTCTCGCTCAGCCAAAGCGTTAATCTCCCCGGACGTATATATACGTATTTCCGAAGAACAATCTTTACTGTGCAATGCTATCCACAAAATTATTCCGAAGACTTTGGGATGCAATAAAAGGACCTTGACAATGTTTGCGAAGGATTTACATATTTCAGGTTATTTCCTTCTTTATTTCTTCCCCAACCCCCTACACATCACCCTGGCTACGTGGAAAATAGTTGGAACTGGAAAGTGAAGCGTACAACTTTTAATCTCGGCAGTTAAGGGATTAATTATAAACCGTACAAATTATCAAGATAAGTGTTAATTTTTCTATATAATTTTATATTACAATCTCATGTGGTCCCTGGTATTTATTAAACTTGTTCTTAACTTTGTGCTGTTAAAGTAACTATAAAATATATTGTGCACTACTGATACATATATATAAGTGTATTATATTAGTGTTATTTTATTTTTTATTATGTCAGAATGTATTTTGTTTGTTTACTTTCAATAAATTAATAATTTTTCAAAATAATCTTTTGTTTTCGACTTTTCTATATACTCGCGTCCCCCTCGTAGATTTGTCATGCCCCTCAAGGGGGGCATGTCCCATAGTTTAAGAAATGCTGTACTGTCAGGAAAAAGTTTGAAGCACATGATCAAAGAAAGTAAACGTCTTAGAGGAAAATGTTTCTTTCAATAAGGTTCTGCAACAAATTATACTGCAAAATTAGCTATAAAATGATTGAAAAATAAAAATAAATAAATTTTATTTGTTATAAGAAATAGCTGTCTCCCCCCCCCCCCCAACTGTGCTTCTTGTGAATATTTTTTATGGGGATACTTAAAAAGTAATTAATTAGATGTAAAATAGGAACACTTCAAGGGATTCAAATAGCAATCAAAGAGGAAGTTAAAAAAATTCCCCCCAAAATGTTCGAGAAAGCTCTTTTGACTTGGCTAAATCTTTACTTAAAGTGTACTATGTTTAAGGAAGCCACACAAATTTCAAGAAAATAACTTTATTCAATAAAAATGTATGATACTCTGAAGAGGGTCACATTATTTTTGTATCAACCGGTATATATGTAAATAACACTTCCATATAAGATTTAATGCGAACATTCAGGGAAAACAAGCTAAAAATTCTTCACTAGAAAGCCTTCGATAACTTTTCATATGAAACACATATGCTTTTCATGTTTTCTAATATTTTGTACAATTCATTAAGAACTAATATACATTTTGTCTCACTGCTATTAAATTAAAAGCATGCGTGTTTCAAAAAATTATTTTTAGAGTTCAGTCTATTTTAAAACATGAATCTACAAGTATAAAGAAAAGATTTTACAAGTGAAACTCTTTTAACATTGTATCCCTTCCATTTATTATACCTTATGAAATTCCTCTGAACATCACCTATGTATAAATATTTGAAACAGCGAACGAAAAATGAATTAACATCCCTGTGCCATCTCTTACACTTAATGCAAATGAAATATGACCAACAAATAAAATGATACATTAGAACCACATCAATTCTCTGAATAATAAATAGCATTTTCCATTGTGGTAAAATGAACAAAGGAACAAACAAAATATTTAAACCACTTTATTTCCACATTCATTTCTCAAATAAATTTATTCTTTGTTTCAAAAATAATTGTCTATTTTCCGAGATAAAAGAGAGAGAAAACGCAAATAGAGAGAAGTCATTTTGTGGGGAACTTATTCTGGTTGGTGGTTAGCGTGTTATTTGACATTCAGAATTATTAGATATTTGTGGTTCACTGATTTAAAGGATTAAAATTGACACTGTATTTATTTAAATTGTAGCAAAGAAGCAAGACACACGAAAATCTTCCAGGTGCAGAACGTTAATAATAACACTTTGTGGCTTAGTTTTTATTAATTTAATATTTATGAGTAGATATTCAACTTTATAGTTGAATCACTCTTTTTAATATTTGAATAGTGTACCGTATCTCTGAATATAACTACGCCAAAGAATAATTTGAAATTATTCGGAACTATGATTTTGCAAAAGCATATAAAGGAATACTTTTTTAAAAAAACTTTAGTGTCACTTGAATTAGAATATACATAAACAATTGTTTTAGGAATATAATTACAACAAATTGCACTAAATCATGTTTTAACAATTCCTACTTTAAAATTGAAGAGTATAATTTTGAAGTTGTTGACAGTTTCACTTATATGTATTTAGGGTCGGAAATTAATAATAGAAACGATTGTACTACTGAAATCTACAAAAGAGAATTACTATTGCTAATAGATATCTTAATGGAATACGAAAATATTTAAAAACGAATTTAATCAAAAGAAAAACAAAGATTCTTCTGTATAAAAGTGCATGTGAAACTTGGTCCATGTCTGGAACAGATAAGAGCAAATGATACATGTATATGAAAAAAAGGTTTTAAGATTTATTTTTGGAGGAATTCAGGAAAACGGAACGTAGCGAAGAAGATCAAATTTCGAACTCTATCAATTACATAAAGAATCTGACATTGTTAACTTCATCAAAATACAACAAATTAAATGGGTAGGTCACGTTGACAGAATGGACGAAAACCGCACCACTAAAAAAGACTTCAATGCCCAACCAATTCGCACACTAAAAAAAGGCAGGCCAAATCTTAGATGGATTGATGGCCTAGAAAAAGATCTCCTAATTTTGAGAACTAATAATTGGAGAGCACTAGCAGGAAGAAGGCTAGCCTGGAAAAGGCTTCTTGAGAAGGCTAAGGCATACCCTGGGCTGTCGAGCCACTGAGTTATAATAAAAACTTATTTAAATGCAATTTATGGGCAAAAAAATAAAGAAAAACTTATATATTTTAAAAACATTCTCCTTCGATGGAAAATACTTCTATAATAATATTTTATTCATATATAGCTAAGACTTTTGTTCAGAGCCTGAACTAAGACTTTTGAAGTATAGTCTAGAAATGGATTTATTCATAATTTAATACAACCGCGTAGAGAAATTTTTGTAAAAAAATACCAGTTATATTACTTAAGTTGATAGTAACTCTGAAAATAACGCGTGAATTTTTCAAAAATTTTAATTCAGGCTCTATAAATAGGAAAAATAACGTTACTCTAGAAACCTTTTCAAAAAAGGAAAATGTTTTAAAAATTTGTTATTTTTTTCTTCTTTTATTGCCCAAAAATTTAATTTAAATAATTTTTTTTATTGTAATAGTATTATTAAATAACTTTATGTGCATATTGAAGTTTTTAGAAAGTAATGGCAAATCCTTAAGGGGCAATAGATTTTTCTTTTTCACCATTAAACACATGGCTACATATAAAGCAAATACGAGTTATAGATCACTAAAAGGCTTTTCAGGAGCACGCATAATAAAGATAGCTATCACATTTAAGGCCTTAGTGACGTTTGGAACGGTATATCAGTACGAAGGAGTTAATTTTTACCTACAGTCTCATCCAGTCATGGGGACATACACAAAAATTCTCCCAATAACGGTACCACATTACATGCATTCTCAGTGACGATGTTCTCTCATTTGCAGTTTAGCTTTTTAATAGGGGATTCTTCAATGTAGACGGAGGTTCATGTCGAGACCGAAGAATATTGACAACGTCAGAAGATTTTTCTCGTCATATTGAAGAATATGTGAATGCCGTTCCCACAAGAGCATTTTATACCATGCCAGGAAGTGCTTTATACACTGAGGAATTATATTCATTCCGTCAGCAATAGCGAAGCTTTGGAGTCTGCAGTTTTACAACTCGAATTGAATTCACTGAATAGTTCTTGTAATCAAATGCATTAGATAACAAATATCCAAACCATAAGCTGTTCAAAAGGGAATGCGCTGTTATTCTTTCTGGCATTTCCAATGCTCACAATATACATACATGGACCATGAGTAATCTGCAAACAACTTTGCAACATTAATATTAACAACATTAGTTAGCAGTCGTGTAAAGGTCTGCTCGATGCGTCTAAATGTGTGGGAGAAATGAAAGGAAGACAAGCCATATTCACAGAATAACTCAGTTTATTCACAGACCCAACAACAACACAAATTTAACCAACCAAAGTTAAGAAATGTACCAAATTATCAAATATGAAGAGCAATTAACGAGGTACGCGAGATATGAGATGACTTTAAATAATTAGGACAAATTACTTAGTTTATTTGCAACACAAACAGCAACACAAGTTTGATCAATGAAAACCAAGAGATGGACCCAATTAAAGCAATATGTAGACAATTAACGAGGTACAATAAGAGTTTAGTTACCAGTAACACTTACTTCAGTTCAAGTGCAATGCCTTCCTAGCTACATAAACTATATTAATTCTTAAGTGACAGATCGACAACTTATATATTACACTTATCAACTACTAAATATCTACACCTCACTTCAAGTTTAATTAATCACTGCGCCCGTTAGCAGTCGATCCTATCTCTTCCTCTAACCTGAAAGCTTAGACTTTACATACAAGTCTTAATTTGCATGATCTTGTTTTCTTCCTCGGTAGAAAGCTTTATAGTATAATAATTTTTAAAGCCTAATTTTCCAAGAGGACTATTAGTGGAAAGAATGCGGATAGACCCATCACAGTCGTTACGTCGGCAATTATCCGGAATATTTGATGAGTGATATTTCTGCAAAAAATCTTATCAGAATTGTTGAAGTATACCACAATAGCCTTCTGCCATAAAATATGATGTAATAAAATAATGTACTACCTCATTTCTGCTTTCTGTGGTGTGTTCTTACGTCCACGTTATATTTTTAAGTACAGGAAGTTCATTTACTTTATCTCCAAGATCATCAGATTTGTCCCTTCAGAATTCTTTTCTGTGGAGACGACTGAATTCATACTTTCTATCGTTGTAACCATTAGAGAGGAACTTTCATCATCATCATATTTGGCGAGACAGCCATCGTAGGCCAGTGCCTACCTTTGAAGATTCCTTTATAATATCCTCTAGTTTACTTTTGTTCTCCACGCCTTCTCATTTATAATCCAAAAGTATTCGACAAAGTTTGCCCAACTCAGCATTGGTTTCCACGCTTCCGAATCCCAATGACTTTGAACTGCAGTACCTTTTTGACAACATTATCTTCTGGTATTCGAATTATATGGGCCATCCAATTCATTCTATTTATTGCTGCGTATTTAATTACGTCAAGTTAATTATAAGTTCTCAGTAATTCGAAAAAAAACTTCTTGTCCAGCTATTGTTTTCGTTCCCAACTCCAAGCATACTTCGAAGTATTTTTCTCTCAAAAGATGCCATTCGATTTTCTTCTAGTTTTGTTAATGTCCAAGTCTCAGATGCATATATCATAAATGGTCTAATAAGAGTTTTGTAAATTAAAAATTCTGTGTTCCTTGAAAGAAATTTAGAGAGGAACTGTAGTATGTAGCTTTTCAAGGATACTCCAAGGGGTGGGGGAAATACCTGACACTCGATTACGCGATACATGTATCAAAATTAGTGATTGGAATTTAAAGCAACATTTGTAAATTTAATTTCATTAATGTGAATTTTCATAACATTGTGTACCAATTGCCAATAAGTATTTTATCGACACTGAAAATTTTTGATCTTTTTTTTAATTGAATTGTGTGCTGATTTTTGTTTTCGTAAAATTACTGCCAAAGTGAGATGAAAAGTATTATTTAGCACTTAACATTTTTAATTCGATTATACATTCTCCAGTGAAATTTTGATTGAATTCTATCACAAATATTTATGAAAAAGAATATAATAATAATGATTTTTATCTATATAGATGCATTGATGATCAAATCTTTTTTGGTAAAAAGAAATGGAGTTTATTGCAAAAATTATTTTTTATCCTGCTTACTTCAACTTGAATAAATGTAATAATAACCAACTTACAATCGAATATTTGTGGATTCAAATGTTATTGATCAACAAAAAAATTTCATTATTTCAATATTACTAAATATCTATTAAGAGAAAATAATATCCATATATCTATGTCATATCTCGGACTTGGAACATTTTGGTATTAAAGTAGGCTTTTTGTCAGGTTGTTGCAAAGGTAAAAAGAATGAGGAGGCTTTTAAACGTTAAGCATCTATAATTTATTAATGTACATGCAAGTAAAGCGGTGATACAAGCAGTTCCGCACAAACACGAATCAACAAACATGCACACATTTAAGATGGTCCCAAAAAATTTCATTCGCTCCAGAAATCTCTTCTATTTATATTGATGGTTAAATGGCAGCTATTAAAATCATATGATCTCCAGTAAAGGCTTTCCTATTTTGTCCAAATACTCGGGTGATACATGATTGCATCATCCTTAATTTTAAAAAGCTGAACTTTTAGTTTTGGGGACACGAGGTTATGGTTATATCCTGTAAGGTGGGTAAACTAGAGATTAATTATCACTCTAAGTCGAGGAAGGCTCAAGAACATTGTGGATTTAAATCTCTCAAGAGAAAATTAACGTGAATTATTACATCTTTTTGTAGAAATATAGTGTTTTTAACTGTTTGCAGCATAATTATTATTCAGTTAATAAAGATAGTGATAAAACTAATATTAAAAACTGAAAGGTACAGCTTTGGGCAAGATTTTATAAGAACGTGAACATGATGTAATGTAAACCATAAAAAAAAAAAAAATTTTCAACAACAGATTTACAAAAAATTATGCACATCGATATGAAATCTATGGAAGAAAAAATTATCTTTCTGAAATTTTGGAAGTAATAAATAATGATAGGCGATATCTAGTTAAAGTAATAGTAAAACGTAGTAGGTTTTCCAATTTTTTAAGTCTGAGTTGTTTTATTTTAATAAAGAATCATAAGTCTTTCTCTTTGTATTTTTTGAATTCCGAAAGTTTCTTTTATTTGCTCTTTAAAAAATTTCTTGAGTAAGAGCTATTTTTATTCAATAAAAATTTTCGCTAAATAACAGAAAACCTTCATTCTTATTTTTTCTTCACTTCATATTTATTTGTATTGAATATGCGTCAATTATTAATATGCGTCTTTTTTATTTTTAAGATATCAAAAATTGTTCATACGTTCCATTTTTTTCCGTTTTCTTTCTTCAAATTTCTACGGTTAATGAAGAAAAATTGAAAGTCAAAGTGTGCATTTGTGAACACCAAATCTTATTTCTTCTTTTAATTTTCAAACTATTTAATTCAATACTAAAAGAAAAATCCACCGAATTTCAATTTGTTTCATTCAACTATTTTTTTAATTTGCTTGATATTTTTGATGCTTATGAATAACCAAAACAAGTAACAAAAAATTCGTGATGCCGAGTTCTAGGTTTGTAGAACGAATCGAATAATTTGTGTTATAATAAGACATATAATAACTCAAGATCCCTTAAAATCATACAAGGAGATGGTTTCTTTTCTTCACTATTTATAAAAAATCAAACTAAAATAAAGTAAACTCAATTCACGTAACAGCCCGTGAGGGCCAAGACCTTCTGTGCCCACATTAGTATTAGTGACTTTAGGCGCTGAGGTGCATGAGCACAGATATTCCGGTCAGGGGGTCAATCTGACGCAAAACTCCAAATGTTTTAGTTCCCAGACAACCTTGGTACTCATTTATCGACCCATTGAAGAGATAAAAGCCTGAGTTGACCTCGCCCAGTCCGGGGATAGAACCCCGGACCTGTGGTGTGGAAGCACAATATCTGCTACTCGGCCACTGGACTTTATTACAACTTATTTGGAGAGAATTTACTCGTGAATAAACAAGAATCATAGGTACAACATCAAATTCAAAAGTGATTTAATACCTTTGAATGTTCAAAATATAATTCAAAAATGAATATTAATGAAAAATTTCAAAAATTAAAAAAAAAAATGCCTCTATTAGTATTTCAAAAGAAAATAATTTATTTTAAATTAAAAATATGAGGGAAGGAACAAATGAGCCCAAAATCAGGGGATGAAAGTAACATTATAAAGAAATCAAACCCGATGATTAAATTAAGGGGGAAAATTCAATAGAATTAAAATATATACATTTATTAAAATTAAAATATATGATACATTGACAGAAATTTCAGTTTACTTAGGATATTTGCAGTAGTGTTATATACTTAAAAGTATTTTTTTCACAAATCTAGAATTTTAATATAAAACCTATTATTTTCATCTAATTTCAAAATTCAAAAAAAAATTTTTATGACGAATTGTTTTCTACTTCGGGTCTTTGACATATTCCAATATTCACTGTTACAATGTCTACAGAATTATATAATTAATTTTTCATCAAATATTTCTGACAATTATTTCTTCAAAGATATACATTCAGTATACGAAGTATTTTTTCACCGTATTATCCTTTTAATTCAATCATTTACAACCAGATGGCGCTCTCAAATATATAGAAAATCTACATGTGAATTCATAAATAACTACAATGGCTTAAGTATTCCTTCGTGATGCAAAGCATACAAGCTACAATATTTTATTTCTTTTAATGAAGTCAATGAATTTCTTTATGAAATAGAAGTTTTAAAACACATTTAAGATTTTAACAGGAACCAGTTGGTTACAACAAATTTTTTATATCTCGAAATATATAGTCTTTTTTCAATTCCTACTATTAGTCCACTCTCTCCCTATACATATATATATAAATGAAATATATATGTCTTGTTCAAATTTCCAATCGGTAATAAAATACTTTTAACTCATCCATTCAAGTTAAAATGCACCTTTTTTTTTACTCGTAGTGGATGACACTTGATGTTAATACATTTTTTTCAAATAATTCATTAATGAAATTAAAAATTGAAGAAATAATAAACAAAAATAATGGTCCAACGCATATATAGAAAGTAAAATCAGTCATTGTGACTCTGTAGTGTAATGGATAGCACGTTGGATGGCTAATTCAAAAAGTCGCGGGTTCGAATCCCACCTGGGATGACCTAATTACTTAAAATGTGATTTCTTTTTCACTGTATTATTTTATTTGAATAATTAAATTTAATTAAGTAATAAATAGTAACAAAAAAACAAAAATAGTCCAACTCCATACATAGAAAGAAAATTTGCAAGGAAAATTGCTTTCTATTTTGTCACTTAATAGTGTGATTCAGTCATATGTATGTACATATTTATATTAATTGTAACTATAATATTTAATAAGTAACTAAAATAAAATTTTTCTTTGTTGACCTAAGTAGGGATTGGCTTAAAAAAGTTTTTTTTTATATTAATAGTTCACTTAGAATTTTTTAAAGTGAAAATCAGTAGTTATTAAGTTTATTAAATTTATCCATAAACTTAACTATAACAATTTATTGAAATTTTCTTTAATTTCAATACATATAATTTTAACGCATTGGTGGCATAAAAAAGTATGTAAAAGTTATAGAAATTAACAAGTATGCAGAAAATATTTTTATCAGTAAAATGACGATATTTTTATAAATAATAGACAAATGGTCTTTTTTTTTTAAATTTTATACTTCTCAAAAAATGTGATATCACTAAAACATTAGTTCAAATTTTCAAAAATATACATATAATAGGTTTTATATTATGAAGTAAAAAAGATGTATTTTATAAAATAATTCAGTCTGAATTATACACCCTTATAATTTTTCTACTAATTAGTCCTTAAGGGCTTAAAAAGATTGCATAGGCGAAAAACTTCATTTTCTTTTAGAATCTTTTTTTGGGAAAAATTAATTAGAACATTTTTAAAACTATACGTGTGTTTGTAAAAGAAAATTTAAGAGCTGTTTGCTTTTCTAAAATAAAGTGGCACACTTTTCTTAAATAACAATTAATTATGTTATGCATATCTAATTACATAGGCATAGTCATCGAATTTATTCAAAATATGAAGAAGAGGTATATCATTATTTTTTCGACAATGGAATCTTTAGTTAAGCTGTTATTATAAATATAAATTTTGTTTTGCTAATTAATTTTCTTTTTAACTACACTTAAATTCATCAAGTCTAGTCTTATCAATTAAAAATACTTTAGAGATAATAAAAATAAATATTAATTGTTTTTAAACAGTACTGTTAAGTTTTATTTAAATAATTGTTGCGCAATTGTTTAGAAAAAAGAACATTTTTTTTAAATGTTACAAGAGAATGTTTTATTTCATAATTATGTTTTCCTAATATCAGTTCCATTATATACTGTTGTTAAGCTATTTTTTTTTCTTTATGTAAGAATAATTACTATTTTATAATTATTTTTATGTTCCAAATAATTTCAATAATTGGGGAAAAAATTATAGTACTACATAACGGTTAACAGGAGTTTAAGCGTAATTA
The DNA here is from genome assembly GCA_019973955.1 of Trichonephila inaurata madagascariensis. Taxonomy (NCBI): domain Eukaryota; kingdom Metazoa; phylum Arthropoda; class Arachnida; order Araneae; family Nephilidae; genus Trichonephila; species Trichonephila inaurata. The sequence continues at coordinate 44,415 of BMAV01024840.1, forward strand.
ATTAAGAACCTAATGTACAACATAATTTGAATACTTCTTGTTACGGACTTCAAATATAAAACATTATTATTTTATATATTTCTTTATAATTTTGAATTTATATCAAATTAAATTGTAAGAATCAATATGGAGCTTCTTTGTGAATAAAAATAATGCAGTATAATTGCAACAATTCAATAAGGACATTAAAGTATCTAATAATTTATTTTTTATAAAAGTAACACAAAATATAACTTGGATTCAAAATTCAATTTCAAATTTTCTTTAATTAAAAGTGTATTCCATCTTAATAGAGTTTGTATTTTTTCAACTTGATGTAACAGCTTTTAAAAAAAAATTGTTTTTGATGAGAGTCTTGAGATATACGATTCTTCTTAAACAGAGTCTTAAATTCTAGGAAGAAATTATTTTAGAAGTTCTAAAGTATTCAGAAGAAAACTAAAGTTATTCAGTCGGAAAGTTCTTCGATACTAAAGTAATGCAAAAAGAACGGAAAATTTATGTGTCACATGATAAATGCAATTACGCGTTATCCGCTGGGTTCAAAATTGGCATTAGACATGTACTTTTTCTACTAGTAAAATAAGATAAAGTTTCAAATTTGATAATCGAGTAAAGATATTTAAGTATTATCAAGAATCTTCAAAAATTTTATCATAATTTTAAAAAAAAAGAATTAGTGTTTTTATACTGTGACGGGGTTCATCCCGCCCTCTAACTAATCCTCTTGGGGAATCTTTGAGGCCAGATAGGCATTTCAATCCAACCTTCTCAAGAAAAAAATGCGATATGCAGATTATGGAATAGATATGTAAAATAGCTTTAGCATTCACAAATGAGTCATATAGGAGATATACAATGTAGAAGTCGGCTAGAAACCGGAAAGTTGAATAGAAGCTGGATCAAGTCGTATAATAATAATAATAATAATAATCAATTAAAATATTAGAATACAAGAGGAAGACATAAAGCTTGGCTGCTGACCGCCGTGTGATATCGGTAAGAGATTGATTATTAAAGTTTAATTATAGAACGGACTCTAGCTTGTTAAGTAATCTGCTATAGATAAAGATTCAGAGGTTAATTTATCATAAAGATAGTGATTAGAACTTCAGGCGCTATTTTAACTTAATATTGATAATTACGTCGTATCATTTCTGATCTGATTCTTCTAGTAAGACTTGTGTTGCATTGATTAATATATATTGAGACGAATAAATTAGATTTATTATGGAGAGTTCGAGTGGTCAATCATTTATTCCTACAAATCTAGGTCGCGTGGATGAAGAGATGATACCCCAGGGCAGGGGAGTATCACAATACGTTTATTTTTAAATCAAGTGTATTATGTTTTGTGCGATATTACTGTTGACAAATATATGTTTGTCAAAGGAAAGTTTCTGTAAAAGGCTAAAATTGGCAACAGAAAAGCGCAGGAGGCAATCGGCTAGATAAGCGTATTGGTATTCATCACGTGATCATTACGTCACATGAATTCACGAATTGAATACTAATGTGACTATGACTTGTTTTTGTCGTTCTCGAGTCCTTGGATTTGGCATAGAAAAGTAGTATAAGAAAACTGGATTTCACTGAAGGTGGCAACAAATGCGGAGATCCTGTATAGCTCCCGGCTATAGAGGACCTCCTGAAGTGGATCCATGAGGGATTTCCATGCCCGTGTAGTGAGGAGTTCTTAATCTTAGGATTATGGAAATTATAATCAAAATCTGTAAAGGGGGATTTCTTAAAGAAGTGGGGTAAAAGTCTACATATCGAGGGAATCTGTAACCCCTAGAAGGACGCGTCCCCAAGGTGGCGGATAGGGGAATGCCTCCACTGGTTTTCCTGCGGGTGGTAGAAACTCAGTGGCGCAACAGCCCATAAAGGCCATGACTTACTGCGCTCATCTCAGTTTTCGTGACCTTGAGCCCTGAGGTACATGAACAATTTCTTTTCTGTCTGGTGAACAGTCTGACGCAGATGGTAAAAGAGAAACAAAATATCTTCCGCGGACTAAGGCAGAAGTCCAACATCTTCGGAGGCAATGCCAACGAATTTTTTCCATGGATAGAGTGACAATGATTTCAAAGGACTTTATGAGTTGATTGTCTGGGAATACCTGATTGCTGTAATCATGTGACTATGACATCATATGAATTTATCTCATTAAATAAGCGAAGAAAGAAATAATTAAATTTATGTGAAGTGAAATTTAAATTTTTTTATATAAAATGCCAGAAAATTTCTTTGTTAGTTAAAAATTTATAAAGGAAAAGTGAGCTTATTCGAATCAAGCTACAGCTTTTCTGTGTCTTTTTCAGTTAAAAATTGTAAAATATTCTGCATTAGTATAAAAATTTTAAAAACTGAAACGGCATCAGTTTTTAGCGAAATACAAGAAGTAAATAATAATCTTTTCGTTCAATCATAAAAGAGTCGAAAGTAATAAAAACCTTAGCGGTGCCGACTGCGGTGCCGTTGGGACTGGGTTCAAATCCCGCAGAAGACATGGATGTTTGTAAATGTATAGTGCCTTTGCGGCATGGGAGTACTCTAAATAGCCGTCGAGCCGCAAGTCCTCTCGTAAGGTTGATGGAAGGGGAAGAGAGGTAAGAGGCCCCTGGTCACCCCCAGGGTTTTCTCCCTCTAAATTGGGATGAAACCGAGCAAAATCATACTGTCACCTGCATGGTGCTCAAAGCTAAGGCTAACAACAGGCGTAAAAATTCTAACCCTTAGCCGCAATGAATTTCCCGGGTCTCGATCTGACTTCATCAGGCAGATGGCATTAGTCACAACAACAACAAAATTTGTAACACACTTTTTTGGAAAATAATAAAAAGATTCTGTCTTAATAACGATTGTTCTAAATATGCTTTGTTTTACAATATTATATATTTTCAATTCCTTGAAAATATTATATTAGTTGATTCACAAAGCCTTTAAGCCCAAATCCATTTCTATTTTAATCCTACTTCATTTCCTAGTTGTTGAACCATGTTTTATTTCCGCTTAGAAAGTATCAAAAGATGAAACGCATGATCTGTTCCAAAGAAAAACCGATTACACATCGTGCAAAGAAGTGAAATGAGTTGAAACATTCTCATTCACAGTTATAAGTCGATAATCACTAGGAGGTGATCACATCTTAATGCTTCTTCTCATTCTGGAACGGAGAACTGTTAGTTTCAAGGTTGGTTGGTCAGAAGCAAAGAAACCTCGTAATTGGTTTTTCCAGGAAAAGCAAGAAGAATTTGCAATGCGCGCAGTCTACTTTGCTATTTATTGGATGCTATCATTTTTAAGGTTCTTCGAAGTATTATTTATCAGTACAGTAACTAAGATATTAAGGACATGCATTTTTCTTTTATTTTTAAGGATTGAAATAAGAAATAGAAGAAATACATTTCACTATAAAGTATAATTTTAATAATTTAATGATATTTGTAGTAATTATGAAACACTTTTGAATGAAAAAAATGAAGATTTCGATAGATATTTCATGCAAGAAAAACGAATTTTATCTTATTTTTTTATATTTTTATTTCAAGTACAGTAAGACCCCGCTTAACGAGGGGGATACGTTCCATCAAAGTAGAGCGTAATGAAACTGCGTTAAACGAGGTTATCTCCTCATGTAAATAATGGGGTTGGGGGAACATGTTTGGAAAATTGGTCTAGTATTTTACCATTAAATTTATTAATTATGCTTTTTATAACAATAAAACAAAAATTTATTTATTATAAATATAGAAACATAATGAACGAATATGCATATAGAAATAAATAAAACTCAAAGTCAGTATGTTTACGTTTCAGATCATTCAGTCTCTTCTGTATTTCCAATTTTTTCTGCTATTTTATCAAGAAGGTAGATTGGGTAAATGGCATTTTGCGTTCAATTTAGTAGTCAATCCATATAGAAAGTTGATTTTCCATTTCCTCTATTGTATTATTTCTAGAACGTGTAATTCTAGTTGCAGAGCTTGTCGTAGTTGCAGTTACCGATGACATTATTTTTACTTTATTCTTAAGAATGGTTCTTATTGTTGAAGTTGCCAAATTCAATGCAGCACCCATTTGAGATTGGCGTTCACCAGTATCTAATCTTCTAATCACTTGCATTTTAGTTTCTAGTGAAATGCTTCTTTTATGTTTTATTTTCATGTTTTTTTATTATCACCCAGGATAAAAACTAAAAATCATAATATTTATCACTATAGCAATCGTTATATTATATAAATTTATACTTACAATAACGTCGATAAAAATACTTTCGTATAATGCCGCCGGTATGAAGAAACACAGATAAATTGCTTCGGATATCGGGAAGCCTAACGCTGCGTGCTATTTCGGGGAATCCCACGATTCATATAAAAGAGCGTTAAACCGAAACAGCGCTAAGCGAAACAGCATTAAGCGGGATCTTACTGTAATTCAAACTCAAACTAAATCTGTGTCAAATGCTTCTCACAAATATCATGAATGAAGAGTGAGATTAATAAATATTTTACAACCAAGTAAGTTGTCAGACACATATAGGATTCCTTCTTAAAATATCAATCAAATCAAAATCCTTTTATCTTGGATTTAAAAATGCAAGTAACTTTAATTTTGTTTTAAAAAATTACCTTTTTCGACATAAATAATAATAATCACAACAAATATTTAATAACAGTTTCACTATTATTCATTAATCTAGGGATAATTCCTTTAAACTAGGAATACTCAACCTTTTTTTTCTGCCGGGCCGCATACATATGTTAGCTATTTCAAGCGGGCCGCTAACAAAAAAGGGTTGAGAGTTACGATTTAAGACCAAGGATACATAGAAAAGTTAAAATGGGGAAATTGATCAAAATATTAAAACTCCTCTATTTTGCTTCTTTTAATTATTATTTTATATATTTTTTTTTATTTTTGTCCCTAAATTTTTCTAAATTGGAAATATTTAAGAATCCCTCTTTTTCACAATTTCTGCATCAGTAAACGGTTTCATATATCGGTTACCAATAATGTAACAAATTTCAGAGAGTGCCTTTGTTACCGCGGTGACATTACCACTAACAAAACACTTTTTGCTGTTGTGAAGATTATTCAAGAAAGCCTATTTATCGCCTCTTGGAAAAAGATCTTCGAGGAAAAGCGTAATTTAATGATTCTTGTTTATTGGTGTTTTTAAATACAACACTTTCGTGACAAATCAAACAATTACTAAACCATGCTTGTTTATCATTACAAAACAGTCAACTTCTCGATTGTCTTGAAAAAATCTATTTTCTTTGAATATTTTTTGCTTGCAAGATATGAAAGATAGTTAAAAATTAGTTCCACTCATAAAAAAAAAATGGTTGCTACTTATCTATTGTCAATTATGACTAATTAGCAAAAAATATCAATTTGCACCCATACGACATTGACAACAAAAAGCTAAATTGATATATTTGATTTTTAACAAAGAATTTCCCACCATAATTTAAGATTAAAATTTTCATATATTTTCATAAATAAATGAATTTCTCGGAGCAATGGGCTATGACCGGACCACTTAAAATAGCCCACTGGGCTGCATACAGCCTGCTGGCTCCTGATTGAGTATCGCTGCTTTAAATTAATAGGTATTCATTTACAATTTTATAAGATGCCAAATTCTGTGCAATGTACTGCAAAGAATGAAAATGAACGTATACAATGAATTGATACTCTATCGATTTTTTGATTAACGTTCCTCTCTTAACCAACACGCGAGCATTTGTCAAACCCGGTCAAATAAACAAGGAGTTGACACACCTTTCTCAAAATTTCCACACCGCGATAATGGGATGATTTTGAACCTCGACAGATTTAACCTCTATATTCAACGGACTTAAGCGGCGCCATTGTGTACTCTATCTGGCCCATTCCAATTAAATGAATCAAGAAATTTGTTGTTTTGTTTTATTCTTAATGAACGATAACGTTTATTATTATTATTTCTAAGGGCTGTGGATTTGTATTTTACCATTGCAGACCTAGTACATTCCCCGGAAGCTGGTACCTCTTTTTAGTGCGGCACCATATAGACAAGTACCAATCGCCGCAGGTAATTTTGACACCCAGTTTCCTCCCTAGAGAGAGGCACCTCAGCTCTGACGATGCAAACCTTGTGACATGGCCATCTGTCGATAGCTATGACGTGGGGGTTCCGCGTAAGTTAGAGGTGTGGGATTATCGGAAGGATGAGACATTCTCTATAACTCTTAATACAACTTTTATTAAGAATTTAACTTAAATTACTTATATAACGAACA
>BMAV01024840.1:50717-75101 GCA_019973955.1 Trichonephila inaurata madagascariensis
TTCGTTTTTCCTATTGGAATTGGGTTGGAAAAGTTTTGCCATTAATCGTGGCCGTCAAAGAACGTAGGAGTTATGTTAGAAGAAGAACGTGAGAGATGTTACAACCTGTACTAGAATTTAATTCTTCCAAGAATACCCAAGCCAAACAGAAATTCTAGGGACCTTTTATATGCTGTGTAATCATACGACATAGCCGCTGTCGATTTTCTGCATCAAGAAAATTCACCGACTTAGTAGAAGGTCTAAACCGCAACCTTAGGTGCAAAAGGCCAGCGACAAACCAACCGCGTCACCCAGCCGGCTAACGATATGAACGATAAAGTAACACTCAAAATACCATCTACAAATAAGAAAATTAAAGTCGCCCTCCAAGGCCTCGCGACGCGTTTCTCTTCTTTCTCCTCTTATTTCCAATTTCAATTCTTGTTCTTGTTTCAATTTTTTTCTCATTGCCATCGAAAGAGAATATTTCTTCTTTAGAGGTATCTTACACCAGTACTCGAACCCACGAAGCAACAGAAGCACCCACAATTTCCTGATATCGGACCTCAAATATCACAGCCATCCATAGACAGTGGAACAATTATTTAATACAGACTCGATATTGTAACAACTTTGTAAAAACTCAATTTTGTAACAACATTAAAAAGTTGGTAAATGGAATATCTCTCGTTTTTTAATGTAACGAAATATCGTTACATCAAAGCATTGAGTATTTTTATCCTTTTCCAAGAACCTTTGGCCGAAATTATCTAATGAATGAAAAATTATCAAAAAATTTATCGCTACCTAATAATTAATTTATATTCACTTTATCCACACACACACACAACTGCCCCTTATATATACACATACATATTTCATTGATTTGTCTTTAAATTATTTGATTTTTGAACAAAAAATGAAATTTTGATGAATATGTTATGTTCCAATGAAATAGAGAAAATGTTGGATAAAATGCAAAATGTGAGCAGAGATTTTTCTTTTTATCTTATTTTTAATTCCACTTATAATTTAAATAATTAAAAAAATTAATAACGTTAAGTTATTAAACACAAACCTTTAAAGGATTTGTTATGAACAAACCATACAGCAATGTAATGAATTGTGTGATAAATTATGCAGACTGCATAGAAATATGATGAATTATATAGTAAATTGTTGAAATTATACAGCTCTGTAATGAACTTTAAGATAAATTACTCGAGCTAAATGACATTCTATGGAATAATAACTGTATGACTATACGTTATCTTATGTTGATAAGGAAAAATTCTTGATTTGGATATAATGAATGAAAATTTAAGTTGAAATGTGAAAAAATCGTATGAATTAAATTAATGCGAATGAATAAACACACTTTATAGATTAATAATTTTTATACTTCTTATTCGAAACTAACATTTCAAAAAGGTACATCAACGTATCTGATTATACCTCAATGATCATAATACCAATTTTCCTAAAATAATAACTTGACAATTTACTTCGATCCAAAGTGCCCGTGTTAGCCGAGTGGTATAGGTATCGGATCGTGACTTGCCTTGTCAAGAGTTCGAGCCCAGTACCACAAAAGACCCGCCGTGTAGGGCAGCAATACACGTTAAATCTGTCGAGAGCTCCCGTTGGTGTGGTAGTTAGGAGATGTGTGTGCCAGCTCAGGTGTCGTCGACGTCACTTGACCATGGTTCAAAATTACGTAGTCCGTCGCCAAAAGCCCTCTTGTAACTGAACAGTGCGACGTTAATATTCAACCAACCAATCGATCCAAGAATTCACTCTCAAAACTAAAAGAGGATTTCTTCTTTCAAAAAAAAATACGGGGTTTTCTTTTATTTTAGGAACGGAATATCAAGTAAAATAAATCTTATTGTAACCTGGGGTGTGGCATTTATTCACGACGCATGACTGACAAAATTAAACTTTAAATCTTTGAAGAATTTTCAAAATTTTGTTGTAATCAGAAATTTTATGAGAAATGACAAATGAAATTAAAGGAACACAGACTACGTTCTCATTCCTTTGAAACAAAAGCAAAGCTTTTGTCTATCCCCCAGATTTTTCGAGAAACTCTAATAGTGTTCTGAATTTTAAATATTAATGAATAATCTTGATTCAAATCAAATTATTTCTATTGTTGAACTATTTGAATATTAAACTAATTAATTTCCGCTTATGTATGTTAAAAAATGAAGATGCCTATCGGAACCTTTTTCCCACAGCTTACACGTATATAAGCGGAATACAATCGGGTTTTTTCTACTTTCGCTACATTGTGACATAGCCATCCTGCGATAGCTATGACGTGGGGGTTCCGCGTAAGCTAGAGGTGTGGGATTATCTAAAAGATGAGACATTTTGTAATTCTTAACACAACTTTTATTAAGAATAACCCAAACCACTTAATTCCAAATAACAACTTTCTCTAAGTGAGAATAAGCCACAAATTAAACCGAATATCCAAGTCAGATCGCACAACTAGATCACCCATCCCAACTATACCCAATCATCTGCCCAATCCAACCTCCCATACAAAATACCACCTCCCATTGAGTAACCCTCCCACCTTGACCGAAGACTCTCCCACACCGCCACTTGTAGACAAGAACACTCAGGCCCCATCAATCTTTCCCACAATTAATATTCCCAATGAAGATAAGCGCATCCTTCCTCCCCGGCTGCAGGTCGTCCAACACCCGTTCCGAACTGCTCTGCACCAAGTTATCTCCAAGATTGCCGTCCTATCTCACTAAACCAGTGTTTCTCAAACTTTCAATACTGTCGACCCTCTTTTCAATCACAATTTTTATCGCGCCCCCCTTATACATTAATAAATTACTAAATGCAATAATAATGCACTTTGACGCTAAAGCTACAATACACGATCTTAATTATAAACCGTAAAAATTAATAACATAAGTATTAAATTTTGTATGTTACTTTTAAGCACACAAAAAAATTAAGTAATAGGATAATTATTATGTTATTTTTCCTTTCTCTGTGATTTTTAAATTGGAACATATTGCAAAATGCGGTGGCTGCTTAGAAGACAAAATATAGATAAAAACAAATATAGAGAAAGAACTCAGAAGGTCAATTTCTAAAAAACTTTGCTCTGCCATACAAGCCCATGGAAGTCGCTAATACTTATTAAACTTATTCTTAATTCAGTATTAATAAGATAAGGATTAAATTTTTTATATATGTTACTCTTATAAGTAATATATATTTTAAGTAAATTATATATATACTTTTAAGTAATAGGTTAATTATTTTATTTTCCTTCTCTAATTTTTAAATTGAAACAGATTGAGAAATAATATTTAAAGATTTATTTCCTTCCATTTCTAAAAGTACAAATGTCATTAAAAAATAGCCTAATCTATATTGCTCTTTATCATATCCATTACATCTGGCATCCTCGCGAACGTTCATGTGAGTCCAGACAACCTAACAAACGTCTGCAAAAAACATGTAAAAATGCTGTACTTCGTACAATTCTAGTCAGTCTTGGCCGAATCGATTAGCTACCGAATCTCTCTTGTGAACGTACATTTCATAATTCACGCGTTAATTATAATTCACGGTATTAAGTATTTACGGCAGTGGATTAAAACAAAATCATAGATATATTTTTAAATCACAGCGAGCATTCGACGATAATAAAGCATCAACAACTACACAGACGAGGGCAAATTGATAGCAAGTTACGAAAGGGTTAGGGATCCATTTCAAAATACTTCAGAAGGACTCTCAGCTCTCGAAAAAAATATCTTCATAGATTTCACATCCAGTGACGAAATTAAAGGGCAATTTTGTAATAAATCACTCTTTGAATTCTGGATAGATGTGGATGCTGAATTTTCTGCACTGAAAACAAAAGCATTTCGTATACTATTACCATTTTTAACATCATACCTTTGTGAATCCGGATTTTCTGCGATGGCTACTTTGAAGACAAAATATAGATCTGAGCTAAATATCAAAAAATAACTCTGAGTGTCAATTTCTAATTTTTAGCCTTCCTTTCAAAAACTTTGCTCTGCAAGACAAGCCCATGGTAGTCACTGATAATTATTAAACTTGTTCTTATACTGACTGAAGTACCCACTCTTAACACGGGTTAATTTTTTTAAAAAATGATAATATATTATTCTTGATATAATAGCTTAATTGTAAGGAGAGTAAAACCAAGTGCATGACAATGTATACAAAAATGTAAAATGATTTATTGAAATGAATACTAATACTATAAACGGTTTTGAATGAACTGTAATTTTAAGCCTCGCAGAATTAGCATTTAGAATGAATGTTAAGTAATAAAAAAAAGAATATAAAATTCTAATGAATAACAATTGTGTTATTTCTTTAATATTTAAAGCGAGAAAGCCCGGAATTAGGTGTGCACTCGATACTAACGTTAATGGTCGCGAGGAGTGATGCACCCCAATTCTTTTTTTTTATATATAATTATTTTCAATAAACAAGATAAAAATCACAATTTCAGTGAATAATTTAACTAAGAGAAAATATACTTAACTATTTCAAGGATTTTTCTATTTGTCTTTCTTAATTTGAGAAAATATCCCATAAAACTGAACTAAATTGTTCCAAATGTGCGTGACCCTAATAAAGGACACAAATCAGACACTTTTTGCTAACATTACAGGAAAGTTATTTGCAAGCAAAACTGTCACATTTTGTTCACGTTTTTGTAGTTTTAATATCCTTTGATGATCGACAAATATCCTGTTGAACTTTTTCTTGCTTGTCTCTTTTGACAGGGTGAAGTGCATTTTGCGGTACAGTTATGGCTTCATATTTTCTTGATAAAGTTCTTAATGTAGCTATTGAAAATTTTCCTTTCGTTTCATGTTTATTGCTTTTCTCAAATTTACTTTCGCTAACATGATTAATATGCATTATTTCACCAAGTGTTTCCCTTGTTTGATCAGCTTTAATTTCTTTTCAGAGAGATCACAGATGCCCAATTCTTTTTTAGATTCTGCTCATTTACATTTATAAACCATAATCAGTCGTACAACATCACAATTAAAACCACTAAGTTATTCATAGGGGAAAATGCAGCATGTTCAAGAAAATGTTTTTGAAAAATAGTGGTAGTGCCGGGAACTCGGTCTAAACAAGTACCTTAAGATTCTAAAAAAACGTTTGCCACTCCCAAAAAAAGGAGATATGTTATCAATTCATTTTAGCTCCCATTAAGACTGTCATATTGGATGATTCTCTGTCAAGGTCATTGGTAACAAATAAACTGTTTTCCCAGAATTAACGATTTTTGTATTATATGTTTCAGTATACAAATAAAAAAAATAAATCTTGGCCAATTAATCCTTCAAAGCGCTCAATATGCTTATCCATGTATCAAAAATCTCTTTCACATTGTGAAAAAAAAGCGCAACAGAATTATATAATTTACAACTTCCCTTAAAAAAAAGGGATGCAGGTACCATACCAATAAGTTCGAAAGCCAGCAAAAGTAATATTTTAAGTTAAAAGAAACGTAATAAAAAAATCTCTCATCGTAGGATTACAGCAAAGCAAACAAAATATTTTTTTATTTAGTTATAGGATCAAAGATAGCTAATGAGCGTTCAAAGTAGAATCTTTTATTTTTGATGACCTTTTTTCACCAGATGATATATATAAATCATATCAATGTAAATCTGTATTTTTTTATTATATCAGAAAATATTTTTTTTCATTCCAGTAAATTAATTTTTTTAACCTTTTATTTTCGATATGCTCGCGCCCCCCTTGAAGGGTTATTGCGCCACCCCAGGGGGCACGTCCCACAGTTTGAGGAACACTGCCTTAAAGATTTTGGAATGTATATCCGCACTTCACCTAACGACGTTGCGTGTTTCGCATAAAATAACAAGCCTTCAATTATACGGAAGTCGTGGGACCAATTCTCACATATCGTTGCATTAACCGAGTTATCTTCCGGGTTTTCTAAATATCTATAGATATGACCTAATTCTGGTCATGTTTTTGTTCTGTTATTAACTGTTCCCGAGAAGTAAGTACTAAATCCCTGATTATTGCACAATTAACTTTTTCTCCTATTATACTTTCCACATGATTTTTCGATAAAACATTAGCCACAATATTTAACTTCATTTCTGACCCATTAACGTGTAAATTCCCTTTATCTACCTTATTATCTTCAACCAGCGAATTTTGAATTTTCAACGATTTCTGATCAAAATCTAAAATAATCCTTGATCCTCTTATAAAATCAACACCTAGAATACATGGGTATTCCAAATCTGTCAACACATGAAATGACCCAAGGTTTTAACAAAATCTTTTGATCTGAATAATCAAGTCTACTATCCCCATGTTTTGGCATTTCGCACCCCGTGCTGTTATTACCTGGGCTCGCGATTTTTAATTTGCTTATAAAAAAAAAATTTTCTATATATCTTCCGATATAAATGATTTATCTGCTCCGGTGTCCCATAGCGCTTTCAAAAATGTGTTATTTAATAAAATAGGAACGTGGGAAGTTCTACGGGTGATATCATATCGGAGAAAAACTTAATTGGTATTTCTTGACGATTCTTTTGAGGTTGATCTTTTAAATGTTACAACATTTAATCGTCCCCCTTTTAATCCTATCGCCTCGACTGAAATTTTCACTCGACCCCTATTTCTACGGTCCCTCTATTAAAAATTATCATTTCGCCCCATTTCGAAATTGGTAACCCCTGTCGTTGAATATCTGATCTCTATTCTGGAAATATATTTTCTCGAACCCTCTATTACTTTGACGGCTATTTCATAAAAAACATTTCTACCATTAATTGGTATACGCCCAACCTCAGAATTTCCCGTTTCTGCGGGTTAGCATCAAAATTAGGATCCTATGCGCTTTTTGACCTGTCTTTCTACATTATCACTATTCTGTGATCCCTTTTTTTTTGTAAGAATACCTCTTCGAATTTAGCCAATACTTTCAAAAGTTGTACCGTGTTCTGCGGATTGCGCACTTCCACGTAGTCCTGGGCTTGTGGTTCGAGTCTAACGAAAATGTGATCAACCACCCCGCCTGGACATCCTTAGCTCTAAACCTTTTGAATTTTTAGCAAATCGTAAACAAAGTCTGTTGGGTTCCGATTTCTTCCCCTGCTGTGACGCGAAAAACCAGCCTCCAATTCTTTCTTATTTTTGATTGGGAAAAGCTTTCGCCAATTCAGCCTTGAGCTGCGCGAAATCCCCGTGGCTGTATCTTGCACTAGCACCGATCCAAATATTGAGTACCAATCTTGAGCCTTCCCGAGATGACTTTTCAGTAAGAACATGACAGATTACTTGGGATTTCAAGTAACTGTATTTGATTATCTATTGTCTCAAGGAACCCCTTTACGTTCTCCGCCCCGAAAAAATACATTTCAGGTAATATACTAAATCCTCCTGCATTACCTAACCCCGAATTAATATAGTTGGCATTGTGACATAGCCACCCTTTGCGATAGCTATTGTGTAGGATTCGCGTAAGCTGAGGTGATTATCTAAAAGATGAGACATTTTGAAATTTCAAAAACAACTTTTATCACAAGAATAACTTAAATTACTTAATTCCAAATAACAACTTTCTCTAAGTGAGAATAAGCCACAAATTAAACCGAATATCCAAGTCAGATCGCACAACTAGATCACCCATCCCAACTATACCCAATCATCTGCCCAATCCAACCTCCTATACAAAATACCACCTCCCATTGAGTAACCCTCCCACCTTGGCCGAAGACTCTCCCACACCGCCACTTGTAGACAAGAACACTCAGGCCCCATCAATCTTTCCCACAAATTTAAAATTTTCCCCCGAAGATAAGCGCATCCTTCCTCCCCGGCTGCAGGTCGTCCAACACCCGTTCCGAACTGTTCCGCACCAGTTATCTCCAAGATTGCCGTCCTATCTCACTAAAACCAGTGTTTTTTCAAACTTTCAATACTGCCGACCCTCTTTTTTAATCACAATTTTATCGCGCCCCTATACATTAATAAATTACTAAATGCAATAATAATGACTTTGACGCTAAAGCTACAATACGATCTTAATTATAAAAACCCTAAAAATTAATAACATAAGTATTAAATTTTGTATGTTACTTTTAAGCACACAAAAAATTAAGTAATAGGATACTATTATGTTATTTTTCCTTTCTCTGTGATTTTAAATTGGAACATATTGCAAAATGCGGTGGTGCTTAGAAGACAAAAAAATAGATATCAGCCAAATATAGAGAAAGAACTCAGAAGGTCAATTTCTAAAAAGCTTTGAAAAACTTTGCTCTGCCATACAAGCCCATGGAAGTCGCTAATACTTATTAAAGTTATTCTTAATTCAGTATTAATAAGATAAGGATTAAATTTTTATATATAATACTCTTATAAGTAATATATATTTTAAGTAAATTATATATATACTTTTAAGTAATAGGTTAATTATTTTATTTTTTCCTTCTAATTTAAATTGAAACAGATTGAGAAATAATATTTAAAGATTTATTTCTTTCCCTTTCTAAAAGTACAAAATGTCATTAAAAATAGCCTAATCTATATTGCTTTTTATCATATCCATTATATCTGGCATCCTCGCGAACGTTCATGTGAGTCCAGACAACCTAACAAACCCTCTGCAAAAAACATGAAAAATGCTGTACTTCGTACAATTTAGTCAGTCTTGGCCGAATCGATTAGCTACCGAATCTCTTTGAACGTACATTTCATAATTCACGCGTTAATTATAATTCACGGTATTAAGTATTTACGGCAGTGGATTAAAGCAAAATCATAGATATATTTTTAAATCACAGCGAGCATTCGACGATAATAAAGCATCAACAAGTACACAGACGAGGGCAAATTAATAGCAAGTTATGAATGGGTTAGGAATCCATTTCAAAATACTTCAGAAGGGCTCTCAACTGTCGAAAAAGAGATCTTCATAGATTTCACATCCAGTGACGAAATTAAAGAGCAATTTTGTAATAAATCACTCTTTGAATTCTGGATAGAGGTGGATGCTGAATTTTCTGCACTGAAACAAAAGCATTTCGTATACTATTACTATTTTTAACAGCATACCTTTGTGAATCCGGATTTTCTGCTGATGGCTACTTTGAAGACAAAATATAGATCTGAGCTAAATATCAAAAAAAAATCTGAGTGTCAATTTCTAATTTTAGCCTTCCTTTGAAAAACTTTTGCTTGCAAGAAAGCTCCATGGAAGTTTCTGATAATTATTAAACTTGTTCTTATACTGGCTGAAGTACCCACTCAACACGAGTTTATTTTTTTTAAAAATGATAATACACATTATTCTTGATATAATAGCTTAATTGTAAGGAGAGTAAACCCAAGTGCATGAGACAATGTATACAAAAATGTAAAATGATTTATTGAAATAAATACTCATATTATAAACGGTTTTGAATGAACTGTAATTTTAAGCCTCGCAGAATTAACATTTAGAATAAATGTTAAGTAATAAAAAAAGAATATAAAATTGTAATTAATAACAATTGTGTTATTTTTTTAATATTTAAAGAGAGAAAGCCCGGGATCAGGTGTGCACTCGATACAAACGTAAATGGTCGAAGGGAGTGATGCACCCCAATTCTTTTTTTTATAATTATTTTCAATAAACAAGATAAAAATCACAATTTCAGTGAATAATTTAACTAAGAGAAAATATACTTAACTATTTCAAGGATTTTTCTATTTGTCTTTCTTAATTTGAGAAAATATCCCATAAAACTGAACTAAATTGTTCCAAATGTGCGTGACCCTAATATCGGACACAAATCAGACACTTTTTGCTAACATTACAGGAAAGTTATTTGCAAGCAAAACTGTCACATTTTGTTCACGTTTTTGTAGTTTTAATATCCTTTGATGATCGACAAATATCCTGTTGAACTTTTTCTTGCTTGTCTCTTTTTGACAGGGTGAAGTGCATTTTGCGGTACAGTTATGGCTTCATTTTCTTGATAAAGTTCTTAATGTAGCTATTGAAAATTTTCCTTTCGTTTCATGTTTATTGCTTTTCTCAAATTTACTTTCGCTAACATGATTAATATGCATTATTTCAGCAAGTGTTTCCCTTATTTGATCAGCTTCAATTTCCTTTCAGAGAGATCACAGATGCCCAATGCTCATTTACATTTATAAACCATAATCAGTTGTACAACATCACAATTAAAACCACTAAGTTATTCATAGGGGAAAATGCAGCATGTTCAAGAAAATATTTTTGAAAAATAGTGGTCGTGCCGGGTACTCGGTCAAAACAAGTACCTTAAGATTCTAAAAAAACCTTTGCCACTCCCAAAAAAGGAGATATGTTATCAATTCATTTTATATAGCTCCCATTAAGACTGTCATATTAGAGGATTCTCTGTCAAGGTCATTGGTAACAAGTAATCAGTTTTCCCAGAATTAACGATTTTTTGTATTATATATTTCAGTATCCCTCATAAAAATAAATCTTGGCTATAATCCTTCAAAGTGCTCAATATGCTTATCCATGTATCAAAAACTCTTTTCACATAGTGAAAAAGCGCAACAGAATTATATAAATTTATAACCCCTAAAAAAGTTATGCAGGTAACCATAACAGTAAGTTCGAAAGCCAGCAAAAGTAATATTTTAAGTTAAAAAAGTAACGTAATAAAAATATCTCTCATCATAGGATTACAGCAAAGCAAACAAAATTTTTTTTTTTATTTAGCTATAGGATAAAAAGATAGCTAATGAGCGTTCAAAGTAGAATCTTTTATTTTGATGACCTTTTTCCCCAGATGATATATATAATTCATATCAATGTAAATCTGTATTTTTATTATATCAGAAAGTATTTGTTTTTTTCATTCCAGAAAATTTTTTTTTAACTTTTTATTTTCGATATTCTCGCGCCCCTGAGGATTTCCCCCCGGGGGGGAAGTTGAG
The DNA here is from genome assembly GCA_019973955.1 of Trichonephila inaurata madagascariensis. Lineage (NCBI taxonomy): Eukaryota > Metazoa > Arthropoda > Arachnida > Araneae > Nephilidae > Trichonephila > Trichonephila inaurata. The sequence continues at coordinate 61,698 of BMAV01024840.1, forward strand.
AAACACCGCACTAAACCCTCTATCCTTTTTAAAGCATATCTTATTTTTCATTTTCGCCCTATTTTCTTTTTCTTGATATTGGGTTGGAAAAGTTTTGCCATTAATCGTGGCCGTCAAAGAACGTAGGAGTTATGTTATAAGAAGAACGCGAGAGACGTCACAACATTATATAACTATAATACAGCAGCATTTCTCCACTGCCCCTCGAGGGGGCGTGATAACCCCTACAAGGGCGCGAGCATATTGAAAAGTTGAAAACTAAAGATTATTCAAAACATTATTAATTTACTGAAAGTTAGCAAACAAAATACTTTCTGACATAATAAAATATAAAATACACTTTTACACTGATACAATACACTTATAAATGTATTAGAACTGCATGCTACATTTTACAATTAATTTATGTATCTGTACTGCATAATGTATTTTATTTTATTAATTTAACAATACTAAGAACAAGTTTGATAATTACCAGTGACCCCATGGGCTTGTATTAACACTTATCTTGATGATTTGTACGATTTATATAATTAATTCCTTAACTGCCGATTAAAAGTAACACGGTTCGGTCCTCAATGTCGCGGTTTTCCATGTAGACGCGCGTATTTTGATTTTTTGGGGTGGAGAAAAGGAATAAATAAGCAAAATCCTCTGAAATAAGTAAATCCTTTACAAAGACTGTCAAGATCCCTTTGTTGTATTCCAAAGCCTTAGGAGTAATTTTATGGATAGCAGTACACAGAAAAGATCGTACTTCGGAAAGACGTTTATATACGTCCAGAAGATTAATGCTTTGGCTGGGCGAGACGTTTATATACGTCGGTAGCACATAAGAGGTTAAAGTCGTACTGTACCTTTAGTGTAAAAGTATAATATTATTGAATTCAATACAATGTTATTGTATGGAGGGGGGCGTGATGAAAATGATGATTGAATATTGGGTCGCGAGTATTAAAAGTTTGAGAAGCACTGTGATACAGAGATAGGACTCGGTACCTTCTAATTCGTAAGCACGTAACATAACACTATACTAAAGTGATCACCTCTGTTTGGAGGTTATTGGCTTATGCAGTTATCCGCTGCATTACTCCCCCACCAGTCAGTCGGTGGATAGGCAAACGAACGATATAGTTGTTATGGCGAGCGTGTGAGTTGGTGCTGTTGCGTCAAGTGGGTCGGATGGCTTTGGTTGCTGCGTCACACAGTTATCAACAATTGCCTTCTTACAATGTGAGGAGGATAAATGTTCGGCAATATTAACTTGGCACTGGTATTAATTAGATTGAATAAAACATTATAATTTACACCATAGAAACTTAATTAGCTCTAATGCAAGATTATTGTAAATATCTTCTCTAAGTTTTATTTCTTCAATAAATTATTCAAATAACTTTTTTAACACATGTTTTTCTTAATTCTATATACGGGTTGGAGGGAAAGTTCTGTCGTATTTTAAAGAAAACATTTGAATGCATTTATAAAAGTATGTGTTTAATATTAATCAATTATATATGCTCCATTATTTGTTACAACTTGTTGCCATCTTTCAGGTAACATATAAATTCCTATTTTGTAGAAATTCTCGTCCTTGGAGTTAAAATAGTCAGCAACTGCCTTAGAAACACTTTCACAAGAAACACTTTTTTTCCCTTAGATAATTTTGCAGAGATCTGAACAGGTAATAATCAGATGGTGCAATGTCAGGCGAATACGGCGGATGACCAAGGACTTCCCATCCTAACGTATTCAGTTTTTGTTGTGTCACCATTGCAGTATGTGGTCGAGCGTTATCGTGGTGGAACACTATTCCTTTTCTGGAGGCTAATGCTGGCCTTTTTTTCTTTGGTAGCTGCATTCATTTTATCCAGTTGATTGCAGTAGAGATCCGCGTTGATGGTTTTTCCCTGTTTCAGCAATTCGTAGTACACTGGACCTTTCCTGTTCCACCACAAACAAAGCAGTACTTTTCGTTGATGGATACTTGTTTTTGCAACTGTTGCAGATGATGTTCCTGGTTTGCAGTAAGATTTTTTTCTCTTAATATTCTCGTAAAGAATCCACTTTTCATCTCCAGTAATCAGCTTGTCCAAAAATGGCTCCACATTGTGTCTAATCAGATGTGATGAACACATTCTTACACGATCAGACAAATTTTTTTTCATTAATTCATGTGGAACCCAAACACTTCGCTTTAACACAAACCCAAGAGATTTAATATGATCTCCAACAGTTGTATGATGAATGCCAAACTCTTCTGCAATTTCTTGACTTGTTAAATGTGGATTATTTTCCAACATGGATCGCAAAACATCATTATCGATCTTGGATGGTCATCCAGATCGGTTACTTTCTTGGAGGCTCAGTTCCCCGGAACGAAATTTGCTAAATCATCTTTGACAAGTACGAACATTTACAATATCTTTTCCAAATACCGCACATAAATTTTTACATGCAATCGATACGTTGTTTCCTTTTTGGAATTCATACAAAATGCAGTGTCGTAAATGCACTTTATCTGCTGACACGTTTTTCACTTTCAATATTACAAGTAAATGATGAACGGTAAAAAATGACTCTTTTTATATTATACAGCATCTAAAAAAAAAAATTCCGAATGACTCACTAGCCAGATGTTTTTTTTTATTTACAGCATAAATCTATTTAAAATACGACAGAACTTTCCCTCCAACCCAATACTTCCACACAAAGTTTTAAAAACTGATGAAACCGATATAAAATACTAGAAAAATATCTTTTTAAACTCTAAGAAAAATATATTTTTATTTGAATAGCTTACTTAATTCTTAAAATATATTTATGTTATTTAAATAATAACCGCATGAGAGCTAATGTCGGAGCGTATCTCTCTAGGAGTGTGAGTTATTTGTGACTTTCATTTTATTTAATTTATGAAATAAATTGACTGTCAAATACCTTCTCAATCCTTTTTAGGGCATGAAATATAAGTCATTATTCTATTAATGCTCTCCAAAAGTTGGTCACAAAGTTACGTACACTGAAAATCGGTTAACACAGAACTAAGAGGACTGAAATATTTTTATCGTGTAGAAAGAATTTCGTGTTAAGGGATATTGAAAGAAAAAAACATAAATTCAATAAAATTAAGTTTATTAGAGTATATTTTATTTACATAGAAATGTATATATGCATGTATTTAATCAAAATCAATGAAATAAAAACATTCACAAAAACATAATAGAATTTAATACAAAATTTTCAAGTTTTTTAAAAAACAAACATTTATTAAGTTTTTTTAAAATTATCTGATATTCTGCTTTGTATTTTTTAGCATCAAATTGTCAACAAATTGTTCGATGTCGTCCATTTTGTTATCCTTTTTACTATTGGAATGTACATCTAAATAACTGAGCATACTTTTAGCAATGTTTCTCATTTCGGATGACATGGAAACAGGAGCTGCATTATTCATTTCATTTTCTTCATTGGAATCTGAATTAATGATATTTTTTTAGCTTTGAACAAACTCCAAAATGGCTTTGTGTGACATAATTGGGACTGGACATTCATTATCATCCACTACTGCAACAAATTCTTGCGATAAAAAAGTACAATAATCCAATAATGCAGAAACTTTCACAAGCTTTGGCTGATGTTTTCCGTGTTTTGTTCATTCCCAGAAGGGAAATATTTTCGTGTTAAGCGATTTTCACACATTTCATGTTAAGAGAAAAAATCCAGGAAAAAACATAGTAGTTTTTCGGGACCATTGTATTATTTCATGTTAACAGATACTTTATCTTAAGCGTTATTAAATGTATTTTACTGTGTAATAATTTTGTTAGAAGTATAATACGACGATTAAAACTTGATATAAAATAAGTTTTCTTTAATATAAACAACATTTCATGGTATTTAATCGTGATTTTTCTATTTTTTCAAAACATATTTCCAAATTCTGTGCCATACTGTTCAAAAATTAATATAATGTATTTCATTTATGTTATTATTGATAAACTATCAGTTTTAAATTTCAAAAGCACTTTCTCAAATTAATATTTTTATGTTATGGTACCAGTAAAAAGCAAACTTAAAACATATATCTGATTTCTAGCTTGACAATTCTAATCTAATCTAATATAAATATATCCCTATACATATTTTGTTTATAAAATATTTCATCGAAATCTCTTATTTTTCATTTTTTTCCTTTTTATATAAAATATTCATAAGACAAAACCAAAGATACTGTCGTTTTTTTACATTCAATAAACATGCTTGTGTTTTCCTAACCTTACTAAACAAACATCTTCCATAAGTCTTCTTTATAAAAAGGTTTTTTAAGTTCTAAAAACCTCATCTCCATTGCAAACAAAGGCACGCATAGTTGAAGGGTATAATTTATCATCAGCTTGAAATGAGTTTTTAAGTTTTGGTGACTGAGAAATCAAAAGTAAATGTTTATTTTTCAAGCCCTTTAATGTCTTCCGCTCCACATTATTACATTTCAAAAGGCACTTTTCAGAAATTTACTACTTGCTACAGTAGTTTTTTTAACTGAGTACATTGTATTTTTTTTATCCTTCACTGAGTAGACAGCTCCTTCAAATTACTCGTATATTATGTTAAAGTCCTTCACTTTTTCCTAATGCTTTCATGACGTAAGTATTATTTATCTTATTTAAGTAACATTTTAATTTTATGTACAGGAATTAACTAAAATATCTTGTGCAACATGTTAGCCTTAGTTCCTTTCAAAAATAGGCTTGAATGCGATTGAGAAAGTTAAGATATTTTGATGACTATAGACAGTAGCACACTCAGGAATTTTTCAGGGGTTGAAAGTTCACTATTCTTGTATCATGCTCCTTTTGATTTTGTCAATTTTCGGGAGCAAAACACAGTAAAAAACTAATTATTGAATAAATAATTAGCATTAATTAATAAAATTAATCATTAATAACAAATACTTAATTAAATTTTTCGTACTATATACTTAAAACTGTAATCAATCGGGAAAAAAATCAAGGGCTTTGAGGGGGGGCCGGACCCCCAGGACCCTCCCATCCTTGTGTGCGTCATTGACTATAGAACTTCTTTGAATGATAGAACTTTGTTGTGTGTTTCCTATAATCAAATTTTGAAGAATTTCGAGTAAAAAATAAATAATTTTGGGGAGAAAAATCATTGTATACGTTAGGATTAAGTGAAGTGCGGTTTCGTACATATATAAAACTTTTTTAATTTTCGATCTAAAGTTATTTTGAACATGAGGAAACAAAGTAAAGTGAGAAAAAAAATTTTGAAATCCATCCTATTTGATTTCAGAGTGAGATGTTAAGAATGTTTATAGAGTCCAATTACAGATAATTCATTTTTTCAATGAAATATGAAAACACAAAAACTAAACTCAATCGCGCAACAGCCCATAGAGGGTCAAGACCTACTGTGCTCATCTCAGTTTTCGTGGCCTTGGACGCTGAAATTCATGAGCTGATGTTCCAGTCAAGTGGTCAGTCTGACGCGAAAACCAGGTGTTTAGCTCCCAAGCAAGCTTGATACTCTATTATCGACCCACTGAAGGGATGAACAGATGAGTCGACTTTGCTCATTCCGGGATTTAAACCCGGTGGCGTTAAAGTGTGATACGCTACCACTGAGCCACAGGATGTCATGAAAACAATTTTCTTCTTTTAGAAAAGAGCTGAAGTTCTTTCAGATTTTTATTCCCCATTTCTCACATTCGCCTTTAACAAAAGATTGTCTTTTAATAGTTTTTCAACTATTCTAGTCATTTTACCATATCAGTAGCACCGTCATCAGCAAACATGTCAGAAGATTCTAAAATATTACAAGATATTATTACTGCATATTTGTAAGCCTATAAAACACAAAGATTCTCAAATTTAAATATATAGAAACATAAATAGTATTCCACCACTTTAATAATTAATCGAAGCAATCGATTCTTTGTGGCAATAACTAAATCATTTATCCGAGAACTAAATTAAAGCAAATGATAAATAATTAGGCAGAAGATAATAATTTTTCCTATATTTGTACGTTAAAGGAAAAATAAGCTTATTATTATAGCTTAATAAATTAAATATGCTACAAAAATGTCTAAAAATTATTATATATTACATGAATTTTTGCACATTTAATACGTAATTAATTTAAAATGTAGAAATGAACTTATAATATCCTAAATTTATTCGAAATAAATATTGGGAACCATAGTGAAAATGGGATATACTCATTTTTTCCACAGATCTCATGATATGTATTGATTTTTTCAGAGAATGAGAAAGAAAATAAAGAGGAACGTGAGTAGCCTAATGGTTAGAACATCGGACTCTAGACCGGAAGGCCTGGGTTCGATGCCGATGCCACCAAATACCCTCAGAGTACACAGGGTAGTGCTCGTTAAATCAGTGGTTCCGAAAGTCTTGTGGGCTGAATCACGAGTGGAATGGAGAAATTTCCCCCTTTAATTCCATGCCCAAGTGAAGGGGATGATCTATCGTCCCCTTTTGGGAAATTCGCCGGGCTACTGCTGTCAGCATTTTGGTGCTCAAGGGCCCCGAGCCAACGACAGGCGTACTTCTAGCCCCTTGCCACGATGAATTTCATGGGCCTCGATCTGACTACGTCAGACAGGTGGCATTAGCCACAACAACAGAAAATAAATAGATAAATAAAAAAATCATTGTAATATTTACACTATAAAATTATTTATTTTTGAGGCGAATCAGAAATTCAGTTAATTTTAGATGAAATTAAAAGTATTCAGACGACAAAAATGGTGAACTCTGAACGATTCAAAATTCTTGGTAATTTTTACCCAAATTCGAAGCTTTTAATTCTTATTTGTAATTACCTTTAAGTAATGGTAATATCTCAATCAGTGTATTTAAAAAAATATTTATTTTTTATGTAAATTTACTTTAATCCAATAAAAACGTACAGATACATCGTTAATTATTCGAAGGTATGTTTTTGAAAAGTAAGTTAATTTTAGTGAAAACGGACAAAAGCAATACGAATAAATATGCAAAGAAACAAATAATAATTCTCTCGATCTTACTCGTAGAATCATTATTAATATTAAGGAAACTGAATCTTTGCATTCGTATGTAATCTATGCTTAACTGCTTTGAAGGAGATAAATTATTATAAAAACTTAATATTATTAATAATTAAAATAATAATCTGACTAATCACACAAATTCATCCAATTTATCGGATCACTTAATGTTATAGATGAAATGTAAAAAGAACTTTTACTTTACAAGCATTTATTTATTTACTTTGCACTCTTCAAAATTGCCATTAAAAAATTGAAATAATGAATGAAATATTTTGAACTACAAAATATATCAATCATTGAAATATTTTAACTTTTGTTCATATGTAACAGGTTTCAAAATTTATATCAATTATGCAATTATGTTTGACTTTCTGAGTTTCGTTTTTTCAAAATACCGAAGGTTGTTACTTGACACTATTCTTGTATGATTTAGAAGAAAATTGTCGAAAGCCTGGTTCCTATATGTTCTTACATTTAACACATCACACAGGAATATTTACAACAAAAACTCCAAATAGCAGAGAAAAACAAAATTAACAGAAGAACCTCGATTTAGATCCAAACCATACGTTCTTCAGCTATACATTTTCACAATTTCTTTCAGTTGTTTACCGAAAGAATTTCCTTGGGATTTTTTTACGTGAAAAAAATATAAATAACTAAAAAATCCCTTCCACTTTTTATTTATTTATTTATTTTTGTAAAAAAAGGGGGACAACATTCCAAACATTTCGAAATAGTAGTTAATCATTATTAAAAAGAGACACACCTGCAAAGAATCAGCCAACTAAAGAACAATGTCTAGAATATTCTTGTGTAAAAGAACAGAATGAAATTATTCCATGAGATTTTAACAAGCATTTTAATGAAAATTGAAATATTTGCTACAAGACGAACGAATAGTGAATAAACGAAAGATATAATATTTTGTTGCAACAAATTAGACAAAAAGGAATACCATATCATTAATCTACCCTTTTCTAAAGCTTTCTTAAGTCTTAAAGAAGAAAATGTTTTTTAAACTAGTTTCAACTTTAGGAAAAGCAAGCAATGGAATTCGCTACATGTAAAAGCTATGAAAATTTACCAAGAAATTAAATAGGGGCATATTTCTAACATTATGTGGAATGTAGGAGAAAATAACAACCTTCAGAGACATTTTTTAAAGGTATGGAAACATGTCAGAAAGTGTGTATTCAAGTAGAAGTTTTTCAACTTTAGAGAATTTGAGTTTCTTTGCTCAATCAACATTGCACCGGTTACTTAAAGAGAAACTTCCCTTTAAAAGAATCCTTCTCTTCCAACCGAGCAGAACTTTCAATATGTTCTTCAAACAAAAAGATTTCGGTTTTCTTCTTGTTCAAAAAGAATTTTTAAAAAAATGCTTTCCTTCTCTCTCTCTTTCCTCACAAAAACATTTCGAAAGTTGAACTCCAGACAGAATTGTTAACTTTTGCCCGATTACCTTTCGGTATACATATTTTATTTACATCAACAATTTCTTACATTCCTCCAGGTAATGGTAGGGTTATTGCTTTATTTGTTTTCATCGAACCAGTCCCAGTGATGTAAGTTCATAAATAATACATTAATAAATTACATTTTAATTAATATTTTCTCTAATAAAAATTATTATACATATTTTATCTTCTGCAATACCTCTATAATATTCTCAATAATCTACAGCTTTCTACACAGTAATAGGCTACAACGACTTACGCGAACTCGGAGTTACTGGATTTTCAAATCTCGTCGATTCGTCTTTGTTCGGAGACAAAATAAAATGATGAAATTGGTAATGTGATTGAAGAAGTTGTCGATCTTGTCAGACGAACAAATTTAGAAGAGAATAGTGAACTTACGAGCTGTTAGATTCCCACAATTAGGAGCTGACAATTGATGAGATCATAGAATTGCATGAGCAAGAACAGGATATCGAAGGACTTGAGTCTTTAGCCCTTGTTCAATCAGAGGATCGAATGACGGTTGGGAACTTGGCAGAATGTATTAGTTTGATTGAAAAAGGGTTACAAATTTTGGAAAATATAGACTCCATCGATGTGTGTGAGCGTATTTTTTCATCAAACCAAGGGATACAAAAATTTGTAGCATGCTACGAGAAAATTTTGAAAAATAAAAAAAATCTTCTAGCTGGCAGACTACTTTGTTAGATTTTATGAAACCTTCTATATCGAAATATCTTTAGCCTGGATTTTGTATTTGTGTTAACTAAGATTTTATTGAACATATTATTTTTTTCGTCCTGGCTACAGCTAAAAATAATTTATATGTGTTTGTATAAATGTTTGTTTGTGTGTGTAAGGATATTATACCCTTACTTACGCTAATTAAATGCGTTAGCGGTTATCACTCAGAACAAAACTATTGAGAAAATTCGGGCTATTACTGTATTACTTTCACAAATACAGATTTATCTTCTAACTATAACCTAGTCTATCATCTGGGAACAACTTGTAACAAGGGGTGTTCCGCGAGTTTTATCATCTGCTACTCGGATTTTCTTCCGGTCAGCCAAATTGGCATTTTGAGCTCCAACAACTCCTCACTGAAAATGAACATCACTAGGATAAAGTATAGTAAGACCCCGCTTAACGCTGTTTTGCTTAACGCTGTTTCGGTTCAACGCTCTTTTATTTGAATTGTGGGATTCCCCGAAATATTACACGATATCCCGATATCCGATATCCGAAGCAGTTTATGTGTTTCTTCTTTCCTACGGTGTTATACGAACATATTTTTATCGTTTCAAACATTTGTTGACGTTATTGTAAGTATAAATTTATGTAATATAACGATTGCTATAGTGATAAATATTATGATTTTAAGTTTTTAAAAACATGAAAATAAAGCAACAAGAGAAGAAAACGCCTTTCATTAGAAACTAAAATGCGAGTTATTAGAAGATTAGATACTGGTGAACGTCAATCTCAAATGGGTGCTGCATTGAATTTGGTAGCTTCAACAATAAGAACCATTCTTAAGAATAAGGAAAAAAAATACTGTCATCGGCAACTGCAACTACGACAAGCTCTGCAACTGGAATTACCCGTTCTAGAAACAATAAAATAGAGGAAATAGAATAACGACTTTCTATATGGATTGACGACGTAATTGAACGCAGTTAACGCAACCCTAAGCTAATTAATGGAAAAAGCAAGAAAAATTTTTAATTGAAAATGTAAACATACTGATTTAGAATTTCATTTATTATTATGTGTATATTCATTTATTATGTTTCTATATTTATAAGAAATAAATTTTGCTCCATTGTTATAAAAACATTATTAATAAATTTAATGGTTTCTACCCATCTTCCCCTAACTCCATTATTTACATAAAGATAACCTCGTTTAATGCTGTTTCATATTACGCTCTACTTTGATGGAACGTATACCCCGCGTTAAGCGGGGTCTTAATGCATATAAATATTGAAATAGATTATAATATAAAAGATTGTAGAGAATAGTAGACGTGTGTGGATAATATTGTCACATTCATTAGTTTCTGAATTATATTTACGTAGTTCCCTTAAAGTTACAGACAGGAGGATTTTTCTTTGGCAAGTTTGGGAGGTTGCATCTCATTTCAGATAAGTACAAATTCAACTTTACCCTTTAGCTTATCCTGCTTTTAAAAATTTGTGTTATGAAATTCCTGTAGTATTCATTAGTATGTATACCAACGTACCAAGTTCATTTCAAAGCCAAAGTTGCTAAAATATTTTGTTGAAGTTTAACTTAAATTTACACTGAAAGGACAGTTAATCTCTCTATCTCTCTATCTGTCTATCTATTTCCGTTTCTGTATGAATGTGCAGAGTATGAGTAATCTCTTAAGGTATCCGACTACGTCCGGAACCATGATTTTAAAAAAGCGCATAAATGAATAATTTTCATGATATTTAGTGTCACTTAGAATAGAATACATGTATACAATTGTTTTAAGGACATTATGATAAAAAAATTATTTAAATACAATATTTTGGCAAAAAATTAACTTAGAATAACCTTATTTCCAAATGTTCTCCTTTTGTAAAACATTCTTCTATTGTATTAATATTTTGCCTGTATATAGCGCAGACCTCTGTACAGAGGCTCAACTAGAATTTTGAAACCTAACTTGAAGTCGGTTATCCATGTTTTACGAAAATTAGAGGGAGAAATTTTAAGAAAATACGCCTAATTATTTCAAAGAGGTTGTAACTCTAAAATTAATGTAATTTTTAAAAATCTAGTTGAGCCTCTGTACAGAGGTCTGAGCTATACTATAGGCAAAATATTATATAATAGAAGCATTTTACAAAAGAGAATATTTTGAAAAAGGTATTCTAATGTTATTTTTGCCGAAATATTGTACTTTAAGATAATTTTTATGTAAATGTCCTAAAACAATTTTATAACATTTTCTAATCTACGATCTGAACTAAATAATAAATATTACATTTATTCTTTTAAAATTAGGTTCCGATAGTCGTATCTTAATAAAATTCAACTATTTCGAAACGATTTTAAAAAGAGCATAAATGGATATTTTCATGATATTAGTAACAGTTAAATACATGCATTAAAACATGTTTCTGGAATTATTGATCAAAAAGAAATATTTAAATACAATATTTCGGCAAAATTAACTTAGAATAACCTTTTTCAAAATGTTCTCCTTTTAAGAAAAATCATATTATAATAATATTTTCTGTATATAGCTCGACCTCTTTACAGAGACTCAACTATGATGTTTAAAAAAATTTACATTATTTTTCAGGTTACAACCCATTGAAATAATTATCGGCGTTTTTTTTCTTTAAATGTCTCCCTCTGTTGTTGTAAATAATGGATAAACCCAATTTTTATGTAATATATTTCAAAAAATTTTAGTTAACTTTTGTACAGAGGTCTGAGCTATATATAGGCAAAATATTATTATAATAAAGCATTTTTCAAAAGGAGAATATTTTGAAAATGAGTCATTCTATGTCATTTTTTGCCGAAATATTGTACTTAGATAATTTTTTATCGTAAATTATTCTTAAAACAATTTTATATACATTTTCTAATCTAAGGATCTGACACTAAATATCATAAATATTATCCATTTATACTCTTTTGCAAAACCACGGTTCCGAACGTAGTCGGATACTTTAAATAAAATTATCATTTGCGAAAGGATTTCAACAAATGACTGTGGAAATAGTGTTCTTTTCAAGCAATAATTAAGTAAACTGCTGTAAATTAATCTTTTTTAAAACAAAGGAATCTCGTAATCAATCTAATTCGTAGGAAATACAAAACAAATTCCGATTTCTTTCAGAAACAGTTTTTTACAAACAAAATTTAAATACAAAAAAACACAAATGTGAACCATTTTAGAAAAATACGAAAAATGTCTTTGTGAACACTAAAAAAATTCCCAAAATATCACTACCTAAAAAAATTAATTTCCTAGGGTTTTTTTTTAAATTATTTTTAATTATATACAAAAGAACAGTCTCTTTAAAATCTATTCCAAGCGAATTTTGTTTTTATTATTATTCTCTACTATCTCTAAGACTCTAATTGTTAAAAAAATAGGCACTACAGTTTCTTAGTGATTATCTAAGAACTGTTCTTACTTTTTAAATTATTTTTAACGAGTTAAATCGCCCCTTAATTATTACTCTTAAAACGACTAAAAAAGATAATTATTAAGGCCACGCATTTTTTTTACAGTGGGGAGTATTAAAAGATAAATATAAACAATAAATATATTTTAAAAAAAAGATAATGTCACTTTTAGCAAGTGATTTAAAAAAGATTTTATTTTCCGAATTAATGAAGGAAGATATTCTGTTTTTTAGAATTTTTTATCGCTCCAAATAAAAACATTTCATGGTCAAATGAACATTTGTTTGTCTCTCGAATGTTTCATTTAAATAAAATATGGGATGTTTAGATGATAAAAGAGAAATGAAAAAAATACTTCATCAAAAAAAGACTATTTCATAAATAGTAATAATTTTTACGTTGAATATGTGAAAAATTTTTTATACATTTTTTCTCTCTCTCTCCTTTTTTATCATTATTTTCTAGTTTTTACGTTATTCTTATTTTTAATTAGTTCTATTATTTTGTTTTCATCTTCTGTGAATTAAAAAAATATATACTAATTAGATGTAAAAAGTGCTGTCTTAATTGTTTTTTGCAGTAGAAAATAACCTTATATATCCATTTTCAACCATTCTTTGCTTTGTAGGATTTACAATTTGTCCATACTTATTTTATTTTACTATATATATATATATATATATATATATAGTATAATAAAATAAAGTAAGA
>BMAV01024840.1:75201-110029 GCA_019973955.1 Trichonephila inaurata madagascariensis
TATATATATATATATATATATATATAGTATAATAAAATAAAGTAAGAAAGTAAGTGGTATGTATCGATTATATTCATATATATATATATATATATATATATATATAATATCGATTCCTAAAGAAAAAAAAGTGATTTTTTCATTGCAATCAATCCCTTTCTCTCTCATCTAAATGTGTCTATTTATAAGTCAACAAAACTCTTGTATAATTTCTATTAGAGAAACAAAATAATTCATAAAATTAGAAGAAATAGTTTTAAGCTTTTGAAAACAAAAGTTTTGAATTATATTAAACATACTTGAAATAAATATTCCTTAAACAAAGTTTAGAATTCTATTTATTATAATTTTTTTGCCCATAAGTTTTCAAAATTTATTTTTAAATAAAGGTTTTAACCATTACATTTCTATGCTTCTTGAATTATTTTCTCCGTAATATTGCATAGCTCCAGGCGTAATTCAAGTTAAATATTATATGTTTAAATTTCTTCATGATAATCTATTATATGTAAACACAAATTAATAACTTCGAGGAATTCACACCTTTTTTTAAAATATATAAAAGGGTTTTTTTTAAAAAAAATGTATTTATTTAACAGCTAAGTAGTAAAAAGCATAAGTATATAACATTTTTTTCTCCCGAGAACAAATAATGTTTTATCAAATATGTTATATAAAAAGTATATATAAGTAATATAAAAAGTACAAAGTATATATAAAAAGTAAATTTTTTTAGCTAAAGAAATAATTGATTAACCCCACGCAAAGAAAGAATTGAGCAAATTGAGTCGTAATTTCAAATACTCCAGGCTTAGGTTGGAAGGTAGGCCTAAATTGGCAAAGCCTGAATTCAACAACATTTATAAAGATTCGAATATATTTCCAATTAAGAGAACGATGAAGAGATGATGAATAGAAGTTGATAACTACTTGCCTATTGCTATATCCTAAAACAATTTTTGTCTCTAAATACTATTTATCAATTCGAAAGAATGGTATTGTTTTCGATTTGTTCACTATGAACTCGTCGACTATTTAAGTTTCGTTGTGCTTCAATTAATTCTTTTTCACCTTTAAGGTATCTGACTACGTTCGGAACCATGATTTTAAAAAGGCACATAAATGGATAATTTTCATGTTGTTTAGTGTCACCTAGATTAGAATACATGTATAAAATTGTTTTAAGGACACTTTGACAAAAAAAATATTTAAATACAATATTTCGGCAAAAAATTAACTTAGACTAACCTTTTTTCAAAATGTTCTCCTTTTGTGAAAAATGCTTCTATAATAATAATATTTTGTCTGTATTTAGCTCAGACCTCTGTGCAAAGGCTCAACTACGATTTTTGAAAAATTCACATTATTTTTAGTTACAACCCATTGAAATAGTTATCGGCTTTTTTTTCTTAAAATTTCTCCCCTCTGTTGTCGTAAAACATGGATGAACCCACTTCTAAGTTATATATTTCAAAAATTTTAGTTGAGCCTTTGTACAGAGGTCTGAGCTACATACAGGCAAAATATTATTATAATAGTATTTTTCACAAAAGGTGAACATTTTGAAAAAAGTTATTCTAAGTTAATTTTTTGCCGAAATATTGTAGTTAAATAATTTTTTTTTTGTCAAAGTGTCCTTAAAACAATTTTATACATGTATTCTAATCTAAGTGTCATTAAATATCAAGAAAATTATCCATTTATGCGCCGTAGTCGGATAACGTAGTCGGATACCTTAACAATATTTTCTTATACAGGTTGACTACAAATTAGCAAATAGAATGATTTATTGTTTGTAATTTACAGGGGAAAATATGAAAATACATATTGTTATAAGATAGGGAAATGATCTAAGTTTACCATTATCACAAATGTTTGATGCAGCTTCCTCTTGCGTTACTTTGCAAATGTTCTATCAGTAAATCAGTTCTTGCCACAGAATTGCCAGCATGTTTCCATCGATCAAAATAATTAGAGCGGAGATTGTTTTTTTGTAAGTATGAGAAAAATTCTTTTAAATATATGAAACATTCTTCATAGCATGCAGAGTGTACATATAAAAAGCAAACATTTAGGGTTTTTTGCGTTCCTCAATTATAAAATAAAAAACAGCGTGAAAACTTTAAAATTGAAAATTAAAATAAAACTCTTCCATTTTTGCAGTCTGTTGAGTATTATGCTTAGTTACATGCAATAAGAAATTATACTTTTTTTGGAGCATTTTGTGCTAAAAAGTTGATCGCTTAAGGAGTTAAATTAGTTTAAGAAAAGATTAATATTTAGAAAGGAAAAAAAACCATTTTATGTATAAATAACTTATCAATTGTTAATTCTGGAAGGATTTAACATGTTAAAATAGAAATTCAAAAATGGTAAAGAATATAAAAAACTGCATAATTAACAACGAAAACTAATTTAAAATTTATTGGACTACAAAAATTTAATTTTGATTATTTGTGCAGAACATGCCTTTAAAAAAAAAACTTCTTAGACGCTTTCAAGGTTTTTTTTTTATTCATTTTTACCTTAATGTCAAAATTCTGAAGGTACTTTAGTATATTGTTGCTATATCATTTACAGCCGACCTACAGTCTAATTTACTTGGTTGCAGTATATTTGGCATTTTAATGAAATGTATATATACTGGAAGTATTTAAGGACTCTGTTAATCTAAAACCCAAACTCAGTGTCGCAACAGCTCATGTCTACTGTGCCCATCCCAGTATACGTGACCATTGGGCGCTGAGGTGCATGAGCAGATGTCCCGATCAGGTGGTCAGTCTGAAGCGGGTCCCCAGTGTTTAAGTCCCCAAGCACACACACTCATTTATCGACCCATTGCAGTAGGAATGAAAGGCTGATTCGACCTTGCCCATTCCGGGAATAGAACCCGAACCTGTGGTGTGGATGTGCGATACACTACCACTCGATCAGTGGGCCTTAACTCTGATAATCAGTGACGTTAAAAGCAACTTATTAGAAATTACAGACCATTTACGGTTAAATATCCATCCCACACATGGATAACTGAGACTCATGAAAGCGAATCTACACTACTGATCTTTAAAATTGCTACACCAGGAAGAAATGCAGATAACAAAATGATATTTACTGTACAAATATATTATACTGGAAATAAGCGATTAAATTTTGAAGAAATTTGGTTGCCTAGATCCTCAGAAATCAGCACCCAAAATAACCCCACCCCCTCTGACAATAATAACAGCACTTATATGCCTAGGCATTGAGTCAAACAGAGATTGGATGGCATGTAAAGGTACAGATGCTCATGCAGTTTCATCATGTTGCCATAGCTCATCAACCGTAATGACTTGCGTATGGTGACAAGACAATCTCTCGGCAACCATGGACCAGACGTTTTCTATTGGTGAGAGATTTGGAGAACGTGCAGGCCAAGGTAACAGCCGAACATTTTCTGTATCAAGTAATACCAGCAACATGCCTGTATTACTTGATACAATGTGTAGAGAACCGCTAAAAGCAGAATTTGCTTAAGTCAATCTCCAAAGGTTAAGCGGCGTTAATGATTTTAAGAAATCTCGTTTTTGAACTAGAAGACCTGAAATATAGCAAATATGTTTCTTTTGTTGAGTGCAGATTCTCTAAGAACAAATTTTGCTGAAATCTAATCTCAAAGAGGGAGAGGATACAAGGGCTTCAAAGATAAATATACTTCCCTTTTGGAAATTCAAACCCTGTCCATTTTAATAAAGAAGCTAGGGCTATAAGACTTTATGTGTTTTTGAACATAATTGAAAGTTTAGTACTAGGATTTAAATGTCAAAAACTAAAAACAATACATATCTATACAAAAATATGACCAGTTAAGTGGGTGAATAATGGCTTGTTATTAATAAAAGTTTCAGAAAAATTTTTAAATAAGCTTTTAAGAAATAGAAAATGAAATTTGTAATTGTCAAAAAATTCATGAAAAATGTTTTCACGATAGTATCCCAAAATAATTATATAGTCTACAAAAAGTACAATGATATCCTATAATGATGATATAAAATATATTACAAATGATATTATTCTCCTATTAATTAAATAAAATATGATACCCCCAGATGTGAATTCCAATAACTAAGACACATACAAACCTAATAAACTATTTAAATTCAAGAAAACCGAAATGTTGCTTATTTTTAATCATAATAAGTGAAAAGTTAAGGTCATATTTCATACATTTTTACGAAGGAACATGCTTATTAAATCCTAAGACTAATAATACGAAATGTCAAGAAGAAGATATTTCACTCAGTATACGATGAGATAAGTCTTATCCAAAATATCAAATATGCATTAATTATGTGCTGAGATATGCCAATTTAATAAAAAATATCCTTTTTCACTGTTTCAGAGAAAAATATTAATTAAAAGTTTACTCATGCTAAATAAATGAAAGGAATGGAAAATCATAAGCTACTCTGTAGAAAAAAATTTGATGCTTTGCAAATATTTTAAGAACTGAAAACAGAATTAATTATTATTCTTGAATCAATATAATAAAAATATAAAACGTATAAAATGTGTGTGCATTTATTGCAATTATGTTCTACTTTTGTAGACAAAAAAATTTAAATTTTCAGTGATTTAAAGGTTATAAAAAAAGAATTAAAGCAATCAAGGAGGGTTATAATCTGTTGTAGAAAATAACTTCATGCGATTTCGTATAGAGTTAGGGTTATGTTACAAAAAAAGTGTACAAAATGTTAAAAATGTATTAAAAAAAGGAAAACAATCTGCTTCCTATCAGTCGTCAATGATGCATTTTTGTGTCGATAACATTTTAAAATTCTTTCACTTTAACAAACCTTAAATGTTTTCCGTGATACCTAATAAAAAAATAATGAAGATAATAATAAATATATCATCCAATTTTGATATTTCTTTGAAAAATAATTCAAAAAACGATAAGAATTACCCACTTTCGTTGTAACAGAATAAGAAATTAGAACAAATGCAGATTGACTTCTTCATTTGACGATTGAAGGACTGAAGACATTCTTTCTGTCATCCTTCCCACCATGAAATATAGGTGGCCATATTTTTCTTTCATTGTTTACCGTAGTGTGGAATATTTACTTGCTGGAGAATTAATCTCTAAAACAAAAAAAATATTGCTGACATTTGATTATATAAACATCATTTTTCATACAGGATTCTGAAATAAGAATGCTTAAGGAAGCCATTTGAGAAAAAAATTATGCATAAATGATCAATTAATATTGATCTCTTTTTTTCGTTTCAAAAGCCGTTAATTGCCTTAATGTGATGATTCTGGAAGGTTCCTTCTTTTATTTGTTAAGAATTTGGAAATATTTTTATAAGGCTTTATATATATGTGTTATTGTGGTTATCAATTTTATTATTATTATTATTATTATTATATATTTATATATGTATATGTAATAATTCCAATAATTTAATCGGTAATAGTTCGTGAAATATTTAACGTCCAGTTCTTCAGGACAACCATGTAATTATTTTAATTGGTTACCCACCTACCGGGGACTTTTGAAACTATCTCCATCCACCTCCTAAAATCACGTGACGTTCCGTTGGCTATAAACACTGAGATCTGGAAGTCACTCGCGCTCTTGCTCTCCGTTCTTCCATGAAAACATGTAGTCAGCCGGCTGCCGCGCTTTGTGTGTTTGTGTAATCTCTTTGTCTGTGTCGTGCCGTCCAGTCCTTATTGATTGCAAAATGCATATGTGTTTCAAAAAGTACAATAAATTGGAGTTAATAAATTACAGAATTGTCTCTTCGTAATACAGGAAGTCATTCACCACCGGCCACAATCACTCGCAACGACAAATTATGTCACACAATAAGTTTTTCCATTACATATTTTATAATGCATGTCTGTATATATGACCTCGCTTCACTCTCCAATACCGTTCAACCGATCACTATGAGAATTGGCATGTATTTGTATTTTTTGTGGAGAATGGTTTTGTTCTATCCTCTTTGTTACATCTCCCCATCAGGTGGTGCTACAACATATCAACTCCTGCACCGTTCAATCAATCGTCAAGTTGCCAACAGGGTCACTAAAAAGGAGGACAATATGACTTTATCGCCAACATTTCGCTATGTTTCTATTAAGTCACCATTATAATGTAAGGAACGGCGTTACTTGCGAATATAACAATTTTAACATAAAATAAATACAACAAAAAAAGTATTAACGTATTACATATCCAGTTACAAATTATTTACATTATTTTAAGAGTTCATTACACAAAATTTGTAATAATATGTTACTTTTGCTGAGCAGAGATCAACTTAGGAATGTGTTTTCAAAAATCGACCAGCAAGGGAGTTACAAAGACGTTATAAATTTTTTAAAAAATCATTTTTACATCAGCTTTCAGGCCTACAGACTTAAAATTTGACAAATATGATTCTTTCTTCAGCTGAGATATTCAAAAAGTTTTTTTTTAATTTACAATGCACGTAAAATTAAGTCATTAAAAACTTCTTTATCCTTCAATCTGTATTGTTGAATTTTTCAATTCACCCGTGCGAATAACGGGTATACAGCTAGTAATATATTTATGTGATTATACAGTTTTAAATAAATGAATAGCGATTATAAATAGATTTAAAATTCAAGAAAGAAATGTTACGAGCTGTTTAGTTTTTGATTAATATTCTTTGTTTTCTTATTAAATATTTAATTAGTACAATTATCCTTACATGTTGTTCTACGTATTATAATAAGTAGTTAATATTTAGTACATCGAACGAGACACTGTTCTTGTGAACTAGTATTAGACATTGATTTCTTTTCAGTATTAATTTTTAACATATAGAAACTCCGCAATTCTAAGTCTGCAGTAATTTTTATTGAATGTTTTGTTGTCATTAAAGACTTTGCTTTTACAATTTACTTTTAATATTTAGGGTTAGTAGAATATAAAATTTGAAATGAATATTATTCATTTCAAAACAACTTTTTTTTAAATAATGAATCCAAAAACGAACGATTTAATGACCCATACGTTTTCCATCAATAAACACGCACGAACACGCTTTTTCAGTAAAAGATAGGCTTCAATTTTGTGGAGAGTTCTCGGAGTAGGTAGTAATTTTGTATTAAACACACAAAACATGTTTCCGTTTATTACAGCAAGGGGTTAAAATTTAGAAAAACCTTATAAATCATATTATTTATTATTTTGATATGAAGCACATTTTTAATCTTTTGTATCAAAGTAAAGGAAACGTAACACAAAATATACTTGATATAGAAAAGAGATGATAATTTGTAAAAAAAGTTGAAATCAGAATATTAAACACACTGTATTGCTTTTTGCTCATTTAACAAAAGTAAAATATTGATTATGGAACATATTTCTATCTGGAATATTTTTTTTTAATTTCAATCTTATTCTTTTTCACTAAATCTATAAGCAATATATTCTTCCCCGCTTAAATAGTTTACGTATAATTTTATCATCTCCTTTAATGTTTTCACCAAATATTTTAACAGTAATTACTCTTTTGTTAATCATAAAAAGTTTTTCGAATAACAAAAACAAACAATATATGTTTTTAAAATAAAAAAAATAGCTGTAAAGAAATTACATTGCTTAATTAATTCTTTTTAAAAGAGAAAAACAATACATTTGGAACGATTAATTAAAACTTCATTATAGACAATGAGCTGAAGTTTGTGCCTTTCAAGAAAGATATTGTATTACGTATGTGTTAAAGGGACTAAATAATAAGAATGTTTTTTTTATATTCATTGTAGAAAAGGAAATAGAATTAATATCTTCGTAAAACTAAATAATATACCTTGCAAAATATACCTAAATAATATACCAAACAAAAAAGACCAAACGATATTTGCTTTTATTAGATAAACTTAAATCCCACAAGGGTTAAGGATATTAATCTTTTTTTAAGTAGAAGGCGAAATAAAACATTTGAGTACTTAACACATATGACATTTTGAATACTTAAAAAGTTATTATAGTTAAACGGGACTTCAGCGAGATTCTAAGTTGAGTCGTGGATTCGAATCTTCGAATGCACGCCTCAACAACGACTTCACTAATATGATCTATCGGCTAACTCGAGCTACTTCATTCCTGACATTATTCAAATTAGTACTTTTATGTAAGTATTTATAATAATGTATAAAACTATTTTTATCATATCATTAATATAAAATTTGTTATATATGTATACATACATACAAACTCGCACACACCACACACACACATACACACACACTCCCACACACACACACACACATATATATATATAGTATAATAAAATAAAAGTGAAGAAGTTCTAGAACCTACAGTGCTAAAGAAGGAAGTATTTGGAATTCACAAGACACAACAAATGTAGATACAAAAAAGTCTTTGGACTAAACTGGAGACCTATTATGATTTCTAAAGCTGTCGCTGAATTAAGCAAGTGATTTAGAGTTAGCAATGCTTTATGGATCCAACCTTCCCCGTACAGCAGAAATTTGCGACATAATAGGAAAAAAAATAGAGCCATGTTGAAATGTTAAGCCTATTTCTAACACGTGGATGATGAACCTGACAATATATTAAAATGAAATTAAGAAAAGAGAACAATAATGAATCTCTCAAGGAGAGGAAAAATAAAAAAAATTATAGAAAAAAATTAGGATAAAAACCTACATGTAAAATAAAAACTTTGGAAAACAAAGAATGAACCTACTACGTTAAGATCCCACGTGAAATGACGTAAAAGATTGGAACATCAACACAAAAAGGAAAAAACCGTGGCTCCACCTGGATAGTTATTTTGCAATTAAACTAACCACTAAGATATTTTAAAATAAACTAAACATAAGAAATTTTAAATAAATAGTGAACACAAAGTTAAGAATAGATAATATCAAATAGAAATATATTTAAAAGTAAATTTACTTGGACAATCATATACTAGATAGTTATATTGCAATTAAAATAAGCGCATATAATATTTTTAATTTTTTTAAATAAACTAAATAGAAGAAATTTTAAATAAAATATTGAACTAAAATAAAAATAGATTTAATTTGAAATAGAAATATATTTAAAAATAAATTTACTTGGAAAATTGTATTCTAAAAAATTATTGCAAAATTTCACAAAATTACTATGTTTTAAAATGTTATCAGTAACTAAATCATTGTTTCTTTTTATGAAATCTAAGGGATTTCTCTAAATATTGATAGGTGTAGGTTACTACCCCAGAAAGGCATTTTTATAACGTTAAAATCAAATGAGTCTCTTTTATCAAAAATATTACTTAATAGCAAATTATTCTTAACGTTTAATTGAAGGTCCAAAAAGTTAGCTGACTCATTATTTTAATTAGTTTTTAATCATTTTAAATAGTGGGGATAATAATTGCTAGTTATTGCTACTATATTACTAAATAGAATTAAGTCATCTATGTATCTAAAAAGTAACAAGATTCATAACTAATACTTTCATTTTCATAAAAATGCAAGTAAATATTTTCCAAGCAGTTGCTAGCTGGTCCACCTTGTGGTAAACCTTTAATTTGCTGATAATGAGCGTTTTTATGGAAAATATACGTTTCTATTAATACTAATTCAATAATAGAAATATATTTATCATATTTTATTATCTTATTCAAAAAATATTTGCTATATGCTATTTTAAGAATTTTAAACATGTCTTCTATATCTATGGAGTTAAATAAATCTTCAAAATCGTAGGTATAAATAGAAATAATTTTTTTACCTTACATATACTTAATAATGTCCATACTATTCTTAACTATAATAGAATTATCAATTTTGTCTAATGTAGATTGAATAATATTTTGTAGCTTCTTGCCCGGATGTGTAATATAAGTTTTAAAACCATTCGTAATAGTTCTAAATTTAACAGGATTTTTATGAAATTTAGTAGTTAGGAAAATATGAGGGAATTTAATATCCAAAATACGTAAATCTATTTTTTTATAAAAAGCAGAGAATCGATTAAAAACTTCTCTTTTGTTTGAATTAGATTTTTTAAAAAAAGAATTATTATGAAAATGTTAGTTTAGCATATTAGTATAAAGCCACTTGCAAATAATTGCATAATTACCCAGTATTTTATCAACATAAACGATAATAAAGTTCTTTTTTAGGTCTGCAATTTGGTTCTTAATATTATTCTAAGATTTATCACTATCACTGTTATAGTTAATGTTCAGTAATTCATTTAACACTTTGCATTTAAATTCATTAAAAGCTACAATAGGAAGACTCTGTATTTAATAGCTAATTTTATAATGAAGTTACTAATATCTTTAGAAATTTTATTTTTCACAACATTGTTATTATTAGTCAAAATAAAACTATTATATATATATAATAGTTTTATTTTGACTTATATTTAGTGTTAATGAATGATAAAAGGGTATTCCAAAAAAAAAAGATAATACATAATCTTAGAGCATTCTAACAAAATAAAACTGTTAAGCGATTTTCTTTACTAATTCACACTCATCAACTACGTTTTGCACTCTTGGTACATAAATTCTGTCTTGATTTTCTTTCAAAATGGCTTATTCCTTTATTTATGTTCCACGAATTATTTTAGCAAGTTATTGTGACTATTTTTCAGCAGAAGTCATTCCAGTTTTAGCCAATTTGAAATAAACACATGACACTACTTATTGCTTAATTGCATGAAATTCATTTATTTCTTCGATTTATATGAAATATCTGACTGCAGGGTTTTTTTTTATTTATTTAAATGAAAATCTTGATACCGGTTGTTTCAGCTTGCAATCTCTTCTATAAGTGTAATATTCTTCCATATCTTTAAATCTGTTTACTCTTTTTTAAAATAGTATTTCTTTCCCATGAAAATAATTGCGCATTTTATTTTGTACCAAAACATATCACCTTTCTTTTCTTACAACCTTTCCACATTTTCAACAGATCTTGCAACTAATTCTAACGCCCAAATGCTGACCCACAGCTGTGTAACCTTCCATATTTCGATGGTAACAATATTTTTAGACCCACACATAAAAAATGATATTTCTTTATCTATTCATTTATTAGTTATTGGTAACATCGCGCGATGGCTAGATCAAAATCTTCGGTTTATAGAAAACTACGCACAACTCTAAAACACGTGGCGACTGTGTTGTCGACTCACAATCATCTTTATCAAAATACTAAGAGATTTTTATGAATAGTCAGCTACTCTTGAACTGAAACGGGGAATCCCCGTTGAATAACTGCAAGAATATATTTTCTAAATTGATAGAAGGAACAGAATTCGAACTGCAAATAACAGATGTTTTTTTTTTCTATGTTAATAGTACAAAAAATTATGCGAATTTTTAGAATTTTCACGTTTGAAAAAAAAAGAGAGAAAATGTGAGTCTACAAAATTTCAAAATTTTCTTCAGGTATCCGACTACTTGCGACATCTTTTTTTAAAAAAAAAAATGGAGATATGGAGATTTTTTGGTGCTTTTTAGATTTATTTAGTACATTTTAAGGGAAAAAGGCTAAAATTAAGAAGAAAAAAATAAGTTATTACTACTAAAATGGGAAAAAATGGATAAACATTGACAAAAAGGTTCATAAACGGGACCCGATCTGTACAAATAGTTAATGAACAAATTTTCAATGTTTCATTTTTTATGCATTTCTTCACTATTTCTTTTCGAAATGACCTTCAGTACAAGAGATATTTTAATTTTAACAAAAACTAGAACATTTTATCTTAGTTATTATATGCAATTGCTTAAAAAAGTAGTGATTGTATTCACATAAAGAACCATACATTTTGCAATAAAACAGTGATTGATAAATCTGTAGGCTAAGACACTTCTACTGTTTTGCAGAACATACACAAAAAATTTCAGCAAACTATTTTAAAAACTTTTTGAGCATTCGCTGTCCCCGTTTGACCTTTTCGAAAAAAAACACAGTTTGAGTAATCCGCATTTTAATGTTTAACATCTTGTGTAAATCTATGGCATCTGTTTTTATTAAAACACTTGTAGAGATTTTGTTCTAGTGAATGGAATATAAAACACTTGATATTTTTATAAAGCTAATAAGATGGCCTATAAAATAAAATCATTAAAAAACTTGGTCAATTTTTTAAAAAAGTTATGATTTTAGAATAGTCGGACATCTTAAGCTACCAATTTTTTACTAACTTAGCTTTTGGGTAAGTCGTAAAAAAAAAAAATTTTTTTTAATTCCATATAAATGCAGTTAAGTCAATCTACTAATTCGCACAAAAGAATTCCAATATAAAACGATTTAACTACAAGTACTTAAAATTAATTAATATGTTCTAATCAGAGTCATTCGTTCTTTTTCAACACTCATTATCTAATCAGAAGGCTTCGACTTTAGAAGCATCTTTTAAACATTAAATAAAAATTCGTGATTCTTCCCTGATCGAAAAATCAGAAACTAAAATTGTTCTCCAATTAACTATAACAAAATACCCGAATAGAATAACAAGGAACTTGGCAAACTGAAAAAAAATATTAAAATAAATATTATCGTCGCTAAATAAAATATTTTAAAAAGACGTCATGCTCGGGTCATCAAATAAAGAGCAACGGATGTTCCATGACCTATAATAAAAGTAAATGAGTTTTAAAGTAAGATACTGAACAATATACTACCTGTGCAATACTAGATAAAAAAAAACGTACAACAATTACAAATTAAAAAATATTTTCTCGAACGTAACTGCAACATACGAACTCAAAGCATGCATAGTGTTTTCCTTTAAAAAATGTTCCATAAATTGTTTAACTAATTTTTGTTTGTAACAGCTTGATTATTTAAAAACATAATTTTAAATCATGTACAGCAATTAAGTTAGCATCTTTTGAGTTCAAAACACAATTTAAGAAAAGCTTCATAAGACATTGTTATATTTTTCTTGTATATAAAATAATTTACCTATCTATCAAATTACAAATTTCACTGGAGACTTGCTAACAGCTTAAGGAAGGAAATAAAAGTAAATTATCCTTTTTGGAAGGTTACTTGTGAAAATATACAATGACCTCTTTTTTTAAGGGGAGAACTACACTTTTCTTTGTAACCTTGACAAATTATCTGGTTGTGAAATATTTCATTGCTTTTGTTGTAAGTATGTGGAATTCAGCTTTAGAATTTCACAAAAGAATAGTGAACTTTTAGCTACTAAATAAAAAAGTTTTAGAGAGATTGGAAATAAAAACCTTTACTTAATTAGTATAAAGGATATCATTAAAGTTAATGATCAAGTGAAGCGAATGTTAAGATAATTACAACCAAAAATTTCTTAAAAAAAATTATTTTAATACCAGATTAATTTTAAAAAGTAAGCTTTTTGTCTGAAACAGAAAATTTAAATCTTGTAATTAAGAGAATTTTCTATAGATTTGATCCTAGAAAACATTTTGTTCTTTTGATTATTGTAATATACTAAAAATTCAATTGAATTTGTACGAGAAGGAAGATCATTTCTCATTCACGTTCATTAAATTAAGAGCAATTCTGAAATAGAACGAAGTTATTTGATAGAAAATTATGTAACTAGTAATATGTATTTCTTTCCTTTTTTTAAAAAAAATGTTTTCTTTCTATAAACATTAATAAATAATAATCTACTAAAGTAAAATGATCAGTAAAATTTGTCATTTCTTAAATATCTTAAATAAAAAAAATACATATTTCACCTACCTTTCATCCAATATTTATTTTTGTTTCCTTCTTAAAAGTGCCAATTTAAGCTCATTTAGGGCCCTGCTCCCAGAATATCCATAAACCCCTTTGGCACTGTCGAATCGAAATTTATTATCAGAAAACCTGGTTAAGTCCTACTTATCCGGGCCCCTGAGCGGCCACCCTAAACGCCCAATAGATAAACTGGCACTGCCTCTTAACAGTAAAAAGTTCTCGTGGTGGGAATTCAATTATATTTATGCTTTAAAATTCATTAAAACATTGAATGTTACCTTTTGACTGCAAGTTTAAAGAGTCTGATATTTTATTATTTTTTATGCAAACAGGAATGTAATAAATTACCTAAACAATTTTACGATTCAATTCATATTACTTCACGAACCATTTGAAATGATAAAGTTGATAAAGCCACAATCCTAATTTTTATTCAACTTATTTTCTTACATGTACACTGAATTTACTTATTTTGTTCGTTAAAAGAATAGCTTAATGGTATGAGAAGTATTGCTTACAAGTGTCCAGATATTTCGTCATTCAGGAAGATCGTGCCCATTTCCGATAGGTGGCGTGAGTGTTCATTACCGTCACATTAAAAGCAGCGCTTGTGGTACTGAAGTTGGAACTTTTAACTTCGTTCAAATGATGAGGATAATGCCTGAGCTGGCACTCCATTGTGACGGGGCTTTTATTGCGATTTCTATCAATGTCCTCTTAGGGTTTCTTTGAGGCCAAAATGGCAATTATTCTTTCCAACCAACTCAAGAAGAAGCTGCAAATTTTTCAATTTTTTTGAAAAAAAATATATGTTATAGCGTCAATATTTCTGAGCATTTTGGTACCAAAATTGTGTTGATACTATGAAAACTTCCGAAGTTATTGAGAAATATATAAGTAGTGAAACTTATAGGACAACCCTATCTCTTTCTTATCTATTAAATTCATTTTTCTCAAAACATAAATTTTTAGCTTCTGCGCAGGATTTCTCAGAAGTTATTTATGGTATCTATTTGAAATTTTATACACACGTTCAAAATAAGGCTCTTCATAACTTATACATCAATTTTCACAAAAAAATTTAATAGAATCTTTTTTATTCGAATTTTAATTAATTTGTTTCCTAAAATTTTAAAATTTTCGTTATAGTTGTATTTAAAAAATGTTTTTTTTTTCCTCTAAATTTCTTAAAAGTGAGTATAACTTCAAAAGTGAACATTTTTATACCAAGTAAAATTAATTTTGTAAATTTTAATCATTTTTGTACTTCAGAATCCTGCGCGGTGTAAAAAACTAATTTTCATATTTTTGAAAAAATTCTCCAATTTTTATTTCTTTATAACTTTTTAAATTTCTTCTCAAATTCTCTGAAAGTTTGAGAAATAATGTATATATATGATTATCTTGTGGTAAAAATTTTAAATTGTTGTTTCGTTTTATTGCTAAGTTACATTGGTTTGAAGAAGGATGTCTTTTTCGAGTGCACGGATATCTGTTAAGAGTCCTGTGAGCCCTTAAGTTAGCAGTAGAGCGGAGTCTATGTCCACAGGTCTCTCTGTCTATGTGTAGAAGTCTCTAGTGAAGTGAAATCTCTAAGTAGAGAGTTAGCTGTGAAGTGACTAGAGATAAAGTTAAGAAGAATCCTAACTTCGTGAAATAGCCTAGCCGTGCCGGTACTGACGAACCAAAAGTGGGTTCGAGGCCAAAAGGAGCACCATCGGATTAAAGCCACATCAGAACGGATAAAGAACGTAGCTGATTACCTAGGATATAGCGGTAAGCTAATTTATATGAGCTATAAGGAAAGGGCGTATGTTAGTGATAGAGGAATTAATCTATAAAGTTAGATTCATTGGTCAAGTACGCGACTATTGGGTAATACGTGCTGCGTCTTCTCATTCCAGATCATCTAACTTAATTATTATTGTTGTGTATTGTGTTTAAACTAAGATCTTAATAAATAGATTTTAGAATGATTGATTTGAGTGGTTCTTTGTTCTTCCCCACAGAAACAGGTAGCGTAGATAATGTAGAAATGAGGTCCTCACGGGCGGGGGCTTCACACCATTATCCTAACTTCCACAACATGACTACTCTGAGCCACGACAGAATTAATGTGTTTCAGCCCCTCTGCATGATGGGTCTTCAGTAGCATGGAGACTCGAACCTGCTTCTCGACAAAGCCAACCATGAGTTCGGAACCATGAGCATTAGACTACCTCATCCACCTTCTTTCAATGACACAAGAACAGGTCTTGATATGTTAGTACCTCCGCCTAAGAAAGTCATGTTCAATGTCTGGTGGGATTGGAAAGGAATTCTGGCTTATGAGTATTTACCAAGTAACAAAAGGCGAGTAATTCAAAAAAGTATTGCTCCAATTAGACGAATTAAAGGCAACAATTGAACAAAAACGTCCAAAAATAGCAAATTGAAAGGCTGTCATGTTTCACCAGCACTACATACAGTCTCATGCCCCTTTGACAACTCGGCATTAGATGTTAGAGTTTAGTTGGGGTTCTACCGCATCCACCATATTTATCAGACTTCAAGAGATTTCCACCTATTTCGTTCATTACAAAACTCCCTTGATGGAAAAAATTTCAACTCTTTGATCAAGGTATAAATTGGTGTAGAAATGTTTTCACCGAAGAGCATGAGAGGTTATGGAAGGACGAAACTTTCAAGTTGCTTCAAAGATGAAAAAACAATGTGGAACACAATAGCAACTATATAGTTCAATAAATGTATACTAAATTTAAATGTGGTACGATCCAATTTTCTTTCAAAATTTGCACAAACAACCCAGTATATTCAATAGTTTTAGTTTTAATTTTGAGTATAATATATACCACATATTCCTAAATATCACCTTACCAAAACAATAAAACTAAAATTGTATCCGAAAATTTTAGTTTGTTTAATTGAAACTGGGAGCATTTGTCTATGATTTTTCTTAAGTTTTTCTACTTTTTTTTCAGTCATTCACATATATTTTTCCTTTAAGGTATCCGACTACGTTCGGAACCGTGATTTTGCAAAAGCGTATAAATGGATACTATTTATGATATTTAGTGTCATTTAGATTAGAAAATACTTATAAAATTATTTTAAGAATATTATTACAATAAAAAATTATTTAAGTACAATATTTTGACAAAAAATAAACATAGAATGGCCCATTTTCAAAATATTCTCCTTTTGTGAAAAATGCTTCTATTATAATAATATTTTGCCTGTATATATCTCAGACCTCTCTACAGAGGCTCAACTAGAATTTTTGAAATATATAACTTAGAAGTGGATTTATCCACATTTTACGACTATAGAGGGGATCAATTTTAAGAAAAAAAATGCCGATAATTATTTCAATCGGTGGTAACTCTGAAAATAATGTGAATTTTTCAAAATTCTTATAGTTCAGACTCTCTGGAGAAGTCTTTACTTTATATAAGCGCGAAATACTATTATTTTAGAAGCATTTATTATTAAAGGAGAACATTTTGAAAAAAGGTTATTTTAAAATAATTTTTTGCCAAAATAGTGTATTTAAATAATTTTTTTTTTGTCAAAATGTCCTTAAAACAAATTTATACATATAATGTAGTCTAAGTGACACTAAATATCATGAAAATTATCGATTTATGCGCTTTTTTAAAATCCCGGTTTCGAACGTAGTCGGATACCTTAATGGGACAATTTATTGATACTTTCTTTGAAAAGAGAATATATAATGCTTAATATTAAAATCTGAAAATTTGGTTACATTGCAAATGGATTACTCGTTAAATTAAAAGTTCCATTGATTGATTACACGAAGATAAAATAAATGCCTTTCGAATATTGTAAATATAATCATACTATTTTCACAATTTTCTTAAAACTCTATATACAATAAAACTTGACATTGCATTTTTATATAAAACCAGCTTCATAGAGCCGAAAACTTTATTAGGACTATTGACAAATATATCTGAAACAAAAGCAACCAAATTCTTGGTTACCATTTTTCTTCTGAATTTTAACAATGCAAAATATCACAACAATAATCTTCCACTTCTTTTATTTAAATATTGATGCACAAAAAGTTTAAACCTAACAGTCAAAGCATAGAATATTGAAATATATAAACAATACAAGTTACTCTGATGAACGTCTTAACAAAAATAGTTCCCAAAATTACCTTTTAACGATTTCAAAGAAAGTAATGCATTTGTCGATATAATTACTTCCGATTTGTGTAAAGTGTATTGATTTTTCTTGTGTTATTTTTGTATAGTAACTTACAAAATGAAATTTCTCTTGGTTTTATATTCTGTATTAAAATGTTCTGATCTTAAAAATCTGTCAAGATTGTAGCAAGGAAGATAAAGTTTCGGGAGTTCTTTAATAAGTGTCTCATAGAGCTTCATTATTAAATTATACTCCGGAAGGAATTCCGTAAATTTATACATTGTCATTTGAGCTTTATAGGTATAATTTCCTTTTACATTTTGTTTAATTTCTCCATTCTCTCTCTTTCACATTTAACTACTTATATTATACATTTTAGCAATTAAATATTGCAGAGCGTTGGATGTAAAATATTTAACTAAAAGTGGTAAATTCACGGTCCGATAAAATAAAGTCCCTTTAAGCGTAATAATTATTTATTTATTTAAGTTAGATCACACATAATTAACAAAAATAATGGGCTTAGAACATGGACGGTTTTTCATAGCGACCACATTCTTTCTCACCAGGCCTTTATTAAAGATGAATGGTCGTTCGAAGGCTCTTCTGCTTTTTGATACAGTAGTTACAGTTATTATGACCAGAGCGGTTGCAAAATCAATTTTAGTTAGGAAAGCATCAAAAGTATCTTTGATAACCTTTGATTAATACAAGTTTGTGCAGGAGGGTTTTTTCTCACACATTCATTTCTCTACACAATTACTTTTTTTGTACTGAAAGTTTTCTTATCGGTCAATAATATTTTTCTTCTATCTTGTGATATTCTACCGAAATTAAGCAGCTTATTTTTGTTTATTTTCTGTCATTATTTTATCTTATAAAAGCTTTTATCTCAGTACCGAAATACAGCCGGTAGTTGTTGTTGTTTTCTGTCTTTAAAAATATTCTTCCCATGTCACCTATGGAGTTCTTTTTAGAATAATTCCATCTTGTTTTATATATATTCTGTATCACAATTCTGGCTTATCTTATATATATATATGTTTTTCTAAGTCATAATTCCAGATTCGATTAGTTTTTCTTTACTGTAGTTTTTATTAAGTATCCTTTGATAAATAATTTGAGCTAATAAGGTTTATTCGTTACTGTACTGTTTTTAGTCATTATCTTGTTGTTATATATTGATCTCGAGTTTATGTTGTTTTTATACATGTACACATGAAAGAAATTTTTAAAAACCTGCATTTATTTTTATTATGTATTATATAAAAAAAGTAACTAAGTAATACATATATAATCAATTTTTAAATTCGAAAGGCATGGTAGTAGATGAAATTACTATAACATTTGCATATTTTATTCATGAACTAAATTTTTAAAAAAAAGCCGTGAAACCATTTTTTTTTATTGTATACATAAAATGAATTGAAAAGGGGTGCGCAAGCAAACTTGTTTGGACGATGAATGAAAATGAAGTTACAGTCGCAAATGAATAAAATTTGCGTCATCTATCCCTTTCAGTCTGAAATAAGAATTATCTCATGAGCAACACCATTATTGTAGTGCTTACGATGTGTATTTGGTGTTAAATTAATTCCTTTAAATGTCAAAAAGGATGAAGAAGATGACGATGATTGTAATATGATTTTAAATATGCTGCTTGATTTCTCCCAAATATTCTTGAGAATAAACAGGTCAAAATTTCTGTAATATATAATATAACCCAGGAATTTCCAATCTAAATGACCTCCCACGTCACTTTGGAAAAACATTATAACCCTGCACACATATATATATATATATATATTTATATATATATTAGGTCCATTACAAACATTTCTTGTAAGGAAAATTTAAAATAGAATGAATTTTATTATTATTGTTTTCATTACTTTTTAGGTGCACAAGCATCGATAATATTTTTATTTATTATTTTTAATAATAACTATACAATGATCAAATAATGTTTAATTCATTTAATTAGTGATATATTTGTTTATTAACTCTTTCATTTAGTTTTTGCAAATCAATCTCAATGCAACTGAAAAAGAGAAATAGCTTGATAAATAGAAAAAGTTATGATATTTATCTGTTACAAAACACTACACTGAAAACAAAAACATTGCACAAAATAATCGTATTTTGTAGAGTTTTAATGAATCTGGCGGGCTGCAAAATTATTCAAGGCGGGCCGTGGAGTGATCACCCCGGTTTTAACCAATATTCAGACAGGGGAGGTTTAAAAAATTATTTCTATTGGGTTACATTAAAGTACAAAATAATGCTGAAAACCTTTTCCAAGGAAGAAATATATATTTTTATAATATTGTACGAAGTATTTTTACAAAGAAAGAATTCAAACTTCTATTTTACTTCAGTTAAAAGTAATAATCAATCTTTCACATAAAAAGCCTCACCAATTCTGCTGTTTTATTGAGAAAAAAAAACTAAGACGAATGATTTAGATATCACTTTATCCCAGCGATACTCAACCTGCGGCCCACCGAGCCTTTTTAAGTGGCCCGGTCATGGCCCATTGCTCTGAGTAATTTCCTTATTAAAGAACATTGCATTAAAAATTTAGTGGGAAATTCTTTGTCAAGAAATCAAATGTATCAATTTCGCTTTTTGCTGTCGGCGTCGTACGTATACGAATTGAAATTCCTTTTCTATTTGGAACGGTTGCGGTTAGTGATAACAGACAACAGTGGAGTAGGGACAATTTTAAGGGGGAAACTCATTTTTAACTATATTTCATATCTTGCAAGCGAAAAGTTTTCGAAGAAATTATATCGTTTCAAAACGAAAGGGAAGTTGACTATTTTGTAATGAAAAAATAAAAACTCGGATCAGTAATTGTTTGATTTGTCTCGAAAGTGCGGTATTTAAGGTATCCGACTTCGTTCGCAACCGTGATTTTAAAAAAACGCATAAATGGATTATTTTCATGATATTTAGTATCATTTAGATTAGACTACATGTATAAAATTGCTTTAAGGACATTTTGACAAAAAAATATTATTTAAACATAATATTTTGGCAAAAAATTAACTTAGAATAATCTTTTTTCAAAATGTTCTCGTTTTGTGAAAAATGCTTCTGTTATAATAATATTTTGCCTGTATATAGCTCAGACTTCTTTACAGAGGCTCAACTATGATTTTTGAAAAATTCACATTATTTTCAGAGTTACAACTAATTGAAGTATATAATTATCGGCGTTTTTTTCTTAAAATTGTTCCCCTCTGTTGTCGTAAAATATGGATAAACCCACTTCTAAGTTATTTATTTCAAAAATTCTAGTTGAGCCTCTGTTGAGAAGTCTGAGCTACATATAGACAAAATATTATTATAATAGAAGCATTTTTCACAAAAGGAGAACATTTTGAAAAAAAAATATTCTAAGTTAATTTTTTGTCAAAATATTGCATTTAAATAATTTTTTTTGTCAAAATGTCCTTAAAAAATTGTACACATGTATTCTAATCTAAGTCACACTAAATATCATGAAAATTATCCATTTATGCGCTTTTTCAAAATCACGGTTCAGAATGTAGTCGGATACCTTAAAAAATACCAATAAACAGGAATCCTTCAATGACTCTTTTCCTCGTAACTCTCTTTCAAGAGGTAATAAATAGGCTTTCTTGAACAATCTTCGCAACAGCAACAAAATGTTTTGTCAGTGGTAATATCACAGCGGTAACAAAGACATCCTATAAAGTTTGTTATATTATCACTGGCGTAGCTAGTTCTGAGAAGGTCCTGTATCAAAATTCCTTCGGGGCCATTTTTCTGATATGTGCGCCCTGTTAGTGGGGTTGTAGTTACACATATTGGGGCCCCTGTAGCTTCGGGTCCCCGTATCATTGATACGGTGGTAGCTACGCCCCTGTATATTATTGGTAATCATATGAAACCATTTACTGACGCAGAAATTGTGAAGGAGTGTTTCTTAAATACTTCTAATTTAGTGTTAGTGACAAAAATAAAAAATATATAAAATAATAATGAAAAAAAAGCAAAACAAGAGATATTTTGATCAATTTTTCGATGTTATCTTGATCTTAAAACATTTCTTCCCTCCCCCCTTCCCCATTTATCCTCAGGTTGCGGCCCGCGGGAAATAACTAAACTTATGTATGCGGCCCGCGTGAAATAAGCAAACATATGTATACGGCCCACGTGAAATAGCTGACATATGCCTGCGACCCAGAAGAAAAGAAGGTTGAGTATCCCTGCTTTATCCACTTTAATTCTTTTATTTCCATAATTTTCATAAACTATTTGTATGCTTATTCAAAATTATAAATATAAGGAAAAAGAAAAACATGTTATTCAGTTCTACAACAAATTTAATGGGTCGTGCTCGGAATTAAACAAAAGAAATTAATCAAATGTAAATGATTTCTGTAAAAATAACCCACAAAATTCCAATTTTATTTCCATTTATTGGTACTTTATGTGCATAAAAACTTTTTTCGATCATGACTCTCATCAAAGCAAATAACAAAATGTAATGGGATATTCTTAAATACTGTATTATTTTCCATTACGATTTTCAATTTTCTATTGAAATTTGATTTTCAGTAAAAAAAGATAACCAAGGAGTAGAATTTATAAAATTCAAATAATCAATTCTCCTTGATGTCTGCTGCCATTCAGGATAATAAAATACCATCGATCAAAGCTAAAATATTCAGTTTTTTTTAGAATACAATCTTCTTTTTCCGGATCTTTTGACAGAAAGAAAATAGGCTCTATATTAAGTGCCTATCTCTCAATATGTATGTCACGTCCTCGAAGGGGAAATATTTAATAACTATATATGAAAAGATTAATGTTTGTCAGCGAACTGTGTCAGAAGCTTTTCGATTCATATCATAATAAAATATTTATTAATACTTCCTTCGCTTAATGTTTTTAATGTATATTTTGCACTTATAGTCAAGGATGGAAAAAAATTTACCTATCAGTTTGTAATATTTCGCGAAATATATTCAATATCGTCGGCCTAATTATCAGACTGCGTTACTCCACCAGTGTTACTGATTTGATATAGGAGTGCAACGCGCTAAGCGCTTTTTGGGGCGATTCCTTAATCCTTTTGTTTTGTCTACGCCATGCCTCAGTGCGCGCTCCGCTTTTAATTTATTCCTCGATCAATGTAATCACTACTTTTTTTATTTCATAATAAAAATAGATTTCGAAGGGAGAGGGGGGCAAGATTTTAACATAAAATAAATACAACAGAAAGTAATATTAATGTATTACACTTCCAGATATAAATTATTTACACTATTTTAGCGTTCATTACACAAAATTTGTAACAATGTGTTACTTTTGCTGAGCAGAGATCCTGCGGGAAAAAAAACCAAAACAAAAAACTAACACTAATATATGTTATTCCCATGGCAACCACATTATCGCACGATAAAAATATCAAAGTAAACCATATTGTAATATTATCGCCTATCTTGGCGAACATAAACAACAACTTGGCGCCTAGCCCTACTGTATCAAATTAGCATCCCAGATGGAGTTACGCAGTCTGATAATTAGACCGACGATATACTTCTTTGACCACAAAATCCATAGTTAAATATTTAAATACAAAGCTAAAACTGCTCACACTAGGAACACAACTCCTCGAAAATAAATCATTTTTTTTTCAGAGTAATTACCTAATCAAACGTGGATATTTTGCATTTATGGAACGTTGAAATGTAAAATCAGTGCTTGGATTAAAATTCAAAAATGTTTTATTATATAAGAAAATTTGACATTACTTTCTTCTACGGGAATTTTTGAAATTAAATTCACTATTTTTGAAACTGCACAACTAGTAGCAATGGACATTGTAATTTTGAATATCGTACAAATGGTGGAAATGGCACTTGAACTGACCCTCCCCTCTCCAAACTTACATACCATGGCACCGTTAGTACTTTGAGCTTCGATAGATTGAACGGACCTCAATCTATCTTAACGGAGAGCCTTAGTGGCACCAAACACGAATCTACGACTCAACAGGACCAACCAGGGCTTTATGACCCCGTGACGAGTTGATTAAAGAGAACACTACTTTCTACAAGAACATTATAGAGTTAAGAATATGAATGATGTAATCAATTCAAAGAATTATACAAAAGAAATAAATGATTCGTGTTTTATAGCTATGTGTCATTAAATTAACTTTAATGTAAAAACGACTATACCACAGGCCTCACCTAAGCTTTTCAAACAATATTCACAAAAATATTTACAATATAAAGATGTCCCTTTTTGTTTGGTAATTTATTTAATAATATTCACTAGTGAATGAGTATAATAATGGTTATTAAACCTATACAGAATTAGACAGATTATTTAAAATTGCCACTAAGCTCTCAGCACTCAGAGAAGAAGACTTAAGATTAGGTAATAGCCCCAACGAAAGTTTATATGACCTTGCTAGTTTTCCTCCAAGAGTAATTCAAATTTTTATTAATCTTAGCTAATTTATAAAACTCAGAAACATGCATAAAACAAGAAACAAAATCTTGAACAATAATCAGCAATAATTTTAGTTTACTTTAGTAGAACCCATCGGCTCGTGTGTATGTTGAGAAATCATCCCAGCGCGTGTATTCCTAGCTATGTGTCTTTTCGAATGTTAATCTATTCTTATCAGAATCAGCATTCTCAGTGATTCGGTTCCCTAAATCAAGTGGATCTGTTGATGCTATCGAAATTGAAAAGGGTAAATCTATACCCTAGACTTGTGTTCAGAACTTCTAATCTATATTGTAAACAGACTCGTATAACAACAAACAAAAGATCAATTTAACAAACTTTAGCAGAATTAAACGGCACGCGTGCAGGAAGGGGGATAAGGTCATCTTTGAATTTTCGTTATATGTAAGGAATAGCCTGATTTTAACAGGAAAAATAAATTTAGGAAATCAAATATAAAATGATTTAAATTTATCGTTGTTTAGTCTGCAAAATCTGTTTAGGTTTCTTTTATTATTCAATACAGAATTAGTTTTTATAATATACATTAAATTAGAAATGGGTCCATGTTCCCAATTGATCGCGAATACTCAATGAATTATATAATTAATTTTATTTAACATATACTCAAAGTTATAGTGGCTTATATTAGTCATGTCTTTTCAATAAAAATGGAATTTATTCATAACTCGGTTTTTTTTTTTAATTTGTAAATTAAATAATTTTAAATGTATTCACACATGTGGATAAAAACTTTTAGCAAACGTTTTATTCTGAGTCGTTTTATACTTCTTTTAGAAGACTTCTCAGAGCGTCATAATAACTGTTTAAAAAATAAACAATAGAATATTAATCCTTGATAATCAAGTTTGATTAGTATAATAAACACAAATTAAGATTTGAAATCCATTTGTAAGGAATGACTTAGTAAGATACTGAATATTTGAAGTTTTATAAAAATATCGACTGTCATTCTTAACTGTTAAACTTATGTACTCATAAATGCATCTAAATAAAGAAGATAATCAACAACCAATGCGAATAATTTTTACATGTATTTTGGATCTTTAAAGTTTGAAACTGATGGAATTTTAAATGAATTATATTTCTGCTTTATTAACTTAAGTTTAAATTTATGCACAAAAAATAAAACACAACCATCCAATAATGGTGATCATTTATTTTAAAAATGAATATTTTATGTGACATTCTAAAAACCCATAATTGTAGATATAACAACCAAATTAGTAATTTTTAAAAAAAAAGTGCTTTATATATTTTTAATGGCGCAAAATATAATTCTCACAGCAACATCTTCATTTTTATTTTTAAAACTATAAGCAATTAAAAAAAAGAGTCATTCTTTTTCAGTAAAAATAATTTATTTGTAAGAAAGCAAGTATTACAGGTCAAACAGAAAATGATTATCGATGTTATCATTTCTATTCGATTTAATTTATTATTGAGAAGTTGAGTACTAAATCGTTGTCACTTTGGAAGATTTTTTTTCAATACGAAAAAAAAATTATTCATATTAATTCTTACACAGAATTTGCATGAAAGTAAAATGAGCATATTTTTTAAACTAATCTGAAAAAGTAAATTCATTTCCAAACATAAATTTAAGATATTTTGAAGGAAATTATAATTGAATTCATTCATTATCATATGAATAAGATATCGAATTCAAAATCTTTGAACACATATCTGAAAGCTTATGAATTATTCGCAGTAAATAAGAATTCATTTAAGAGGAAAAATAAATTTTAGGTTAGTCTTCATTCCATATGCTTCAATATAGAACACTTTTTCCATTTTTTTTATACAGTTATCATCATAAAGGTATCCTGTCCCTCAAATTTATAGGAATATTGTCAAACAATCTTCGACGTAAAATTTTATTCGTATTCGTCCTGTGGTTATTACGAAAGTAAAACGATTTTTGAATATTTATAAAGTTTTTATATTTCATCTTAAGAACGTTCTTTCTTCTCTGTATATTACCTTTCTTCTTTATTAAGTACAGAGTCTACTCAAAGAAAATGTAAAAATTGGAAAACAAAAAATTCTTTTCAAAGAAGTATACTTTCTGGCGGGAAATGTAAATAGCAAGTGACAATTCAGCCGGGCTTGAATCGTCTGCAAAAACCTGTAAATTTAAATTTTACATTTGTCCTTAAGGCATTCAACTTCATTTTATATTTGAGTAGATAGTATAAAACCAAAAAGAAATTTAATTTTAAAAGCTTGTCTTGAATCTTGAAATAACATTCTAAAGAATATTTCAAGTCCTAGGAGTTAGTTCAGTAATAAAATAAACGGGAAAATTCTTCTAGAATGTACAAAGTAAAAGCAATAAAACTATCTTTCTTTCAAAAAACATATTGTAAATTAAATATATTTCTTCAAATTAGATTCGAAACAAATGTAGGTTATATCAATACTTGATTTTTACTTCAATTTAAATGTAGTGATTTATTTGAAAAAATTAAGATATAAAAAAACATTTTATTAAGAAAATTTCGATTTTTATTATGGAATATGAACATTATGGAATCTTTTAATCATGGTTTTTACACAAATTTATATATACAGTGGACCACAAAAGTGTTCGTACACTTGCAATTTCTTATAAAATTTAATGTTTTCGACTAATAAAAATTAATATATTGTAATTGTAAATTTTTTATGATATCTGCAACTTGTTCTTAATGGAATAACATAATTAATTTTTTATATATAAAAGTAGTATAACTATTTTTTAAAAAAATTAATAATCAAAAAGCTATTAAAAATTACGCCACAAAAGTCTTCGTACACTTAACAAAAATCTCAACTTAGCTTTAAATATTGTATTTCTTTCTTAATTTAGTACTTAGTAGGATATCTTTTAGTGTCCACAACAACTCTTGGTATAGATTTAATCAGTTTTTTGTAATTTCTGCAGTGATTTTCCTCCATTCTTCTGTGATTATTGTTTTTACTTCACATTTTGCGTTTATTTGTCACGTTTTCTATTTTTTAACTTCAGAATCTCACCAAATATATTCTACTGGGCTAAATAAAGTGATTGAGGAGGTGTTTTTATAATTTGGGGACAATTATAGAGACACTGTGACGCACAATGAGAGCAGTGCACTTGGCGTCATTAAACCTGTTAAAAAATTAAGTAGTCCCCAATATCCAAATTTCGGGCGGATAATTTAAAATTTCTCTTTAAAATAATTAAATAGAGCTCATGATTCATAATACCATGAAAAAATACCAAATTAAATAATTCTGAGGCCAATTTACACCCCCACGCCAGAACACCTTCACTTCCATGTTAAAGCATGGAAGTGAAGGAGTTCTTGTTCCACATAAATTCATGGGATTAAACTCCTTAATTTTTCATTTACAAGATATTATAGGCCCATCGGAACCAAAATTGTTTAATTGTCTGCCATACCAATCAATTTTCTGTCAGATTTGAATTTTCTGAAACTTAATTCCAAGAATATATTTGGATGAATAAAACATGGAGGTGGAAGTGTCCTTAAGTAGGGGGTGTTAATTGGCCACAGAATCAGGTAATTTGGTATTTTTTATTGATATTGTGAATCATGAGCTCTATTTAAATATTTTAAAGAGAAATTTTAAATTATCCGCGTGAAATTTGGATATTGGAAGCGACTTCATTTTTTAACAGGGTAATGACGACAAGCGCACTTCTCTCAATGTACGCCACTGATATTTCTATAACTGTCCTCAAATTATGAAAACACCTCCTCAATCACTTTATTTAGCCCAGTAGAACATATTTGGTGAGATTTTGATGTAAAAAAAAGAAAACACGACATATAAACGCATAATGTGAAGTAAAAAAAATAATCACAGAAGAATGGTGGAAAATCGATCAGAAATTACAAAAAAACTGATTAAATCTGTACAAAGACGCTTAAACAATGTTGTGGACACTAAAAGATATCCTACTAAGTACTAAATTAAGAAAGAAATACTATATTTAAATCTAAGTTGAGATTTTTGTTAAGTGTTCGAAGACTTTTGTGGCATAATTTTTTAGTAGCGTTTTGATAATTAATTTTTTTAAAAAATAGTTACACTACTTTTAAAAAATTAATTATGTCATTCCATGAAGAACAAGTTGCAGATATCATAAAAAAATTACAATTCAAATATATTAATTTTTATTAGCCAAAAATATTAAATTTTATAAGAAATTGCAAGTGTACGAACACTTTTATGGCCCACTGTAGTTATTTATTTCAAAAAATTAAGATGTAAAAAAAAATCGTTTTATGGAGAAACTTTTGATTTTCATTATAAAATCTTAAAGCAATCTATACCAGAAATTTTTATGCAGAATTTCTGAGATTAAAATACATTTTCAAACATGAAATTTTTTCTTTCAATTGGAAATAAACATTGCGTAGTGAAGCATATACTAGCGAGCTCTGGTTTTTCCACATTATATTTTCATATTTTTATAAGAATATAAAGTATTTTAGGTAACAGAGGATATACCGTAAAATCCGGTGTATAACGCGCACTTTTAACACAAAAAATAATATGGAAATTAACGGTGCGCGTTATACGCCGGCTATAAAAATGAGAGCTTTAAAAATAAAAAAAGATGAAAGAAAAAAAATTAGACTTCTATATACAGAGGATCACAAAAGTATTCGTACACTAGAAATTTCCAATAAAACTTAATGTTTTACACTAACAAAAATTAATACATCGAAATCGTAATTTTTTATATCTGCAAGTTGTTCTTAATGGAATGACATAATCAATTTTTTTTTTAAAATAGGGTATAACTATTTTTTTTAAAAGTTAATAATCAAAAAGCTACTTAAAAATTACACCACAAAAGTCTTCGTACATTTAACAAAAATCTTAACATAGCTTTAAATATTGAATTTCTTTCTTAAGTTAGTACTTAGTAGGATATATTTTAGTGTCCAAAACAACTTTTAAGAGCCTTGGTATAGATTTAATCAGTTTTTTGTAGTTTCTGCATCGATTTTCCTCCCCTCTTCTGTGATTATTGTTTTTATTTCACATTATGTGTTTATATGTCATGTTTTCGTTTTTTTCAATCAAAATCTCACCAAAAATGTTCTATTGGACTAAATAGAGTGATTGAGGAGGTGTATTCAGAATTTGGGGACACAGTTATAGAGACATCAGTAACGTACATTGAGAGCAGTGCACTTAACGTCATTATCCTGTTAAAAAGGGAAGTCATCTCCAAAATCCAAATTTTGAGTGGATAATTAAAAATTTCTCTTTATAAGATTTAAATAGATCTCGTGATTCACAATACCGTCAAAAAATAGCAAATTACCTAATTCTGAGACCAATTTACACACCCATTCATTAAGTGTTCTGGGGAAGCCTGATGATTATGTCACCCTGCACAGGTGAAGAATTTATTGTTCTTAGAGAACGAGAAACACCCTGGCGAGACATGAGAGTGTGTTCTGAGAGCCTCTGTCATACTAAAGGGACTAAGCCAGACCATGTCAATAACCCACATACCAATGATGAGAGGAAATCTCCCTCCGTTACAACCAAAATCTGAGAATTTTCTCAGAGAGTATATTCTATAAAGGAAATCATATAGAGAAGTTAATATTCAGCTTCTATTGATCCAAGGGACGAACACTATGTGGTATAAGTCTGTCTTGACTCATACGGCTACTGATTTTAGCTGAGCAAAATGGAATGATCTTCACGCCTAGGGTGACCCTACAACAAACGAAGTGCCAACGTACTTCACCCATTCTGCCTAGGAATATCCCTCGAACACAAAGATCCAATCAGCAAAACTTTAGAAGGGGTGTCCTTTTTATTGTTAAGGTATCTGACTACGTTTGGAACCGCGATTTTGCATAAGCGTATAAATGGATAATAGTTATATTTAGTGTCACTTAGATTAGAAAATGTATATAAAATTGTTTTAAGGGTAGTATTACAATAAAAAATATTTAAATACATTATTTTGACAAAAATTGAACATAGAATGACCCATTTTCAAAATGTACTCCTTTTTTGAAAAATGCTTCTATTATAATAATACTTTGCCTGTATATAGCTCAGACATCTCTACAGAGGATCAACTTGAATTTTTGAATTATATAAGTTAGAAGTGGGTTTATCCATATTTTACGACAACAGAGGAGAGCAATTTTAAGAAAAAAAACGCCGATAATTATTTCAAATGGTTGTAACTCTGAAAATAATGTGAATTTTTCAAAAATCATAGTTGGATCTCTGTACAGAGATGCTATATACAGGCAAAATATTATTATAATAGAAACATTTTTTACAAAAGGA
The DNA here is from genome assembly GCA_019973955.1 of Trichonephila inaurata madagascariensis. NCBI lineage: Eukaryota > Metazoa > Arthropoda > Arachnida > Araneae > Nephilidae > Trichonephila > Trichonephila inaurata. The sequence continues at coordinate 105,944 of BMAV01024840.1, forward strand.
GAACATTTTGAAAAAAAGGTTATTCTAAGTTAATTTTTTGCCGAAATATTGTATTTAAATAATTTTTTTAGTCAAAATGTCAAAACAATTTTATACATGTATTCTAATCTAAGTGACACTAAATATAATGGGAATTATCCATTTATGCGCCTTTTTAAAATCACGGTTCCGAACGTTGTCGGATACCTTAAATTTAATATATTATTATGCTTTTTAGTGACATCACGCTAGAAGCAAAGTGAGGATTATTTGAGATGTAACACGAAATCTTGTTGCATAGTTAAGGTATCCGAATGCGTTCGGAACAGAGATTTTGTAAAAGCGTATAAATGGATAATATTTATGATATTTAGTGTCACTTAGATTAGAAAACGTATATAGAATTGTTTTAAGAATATTATTACAATAAAAAATTATTTTACAATATTGTGACAAAAAATGAACATAGAATGACCCATTTTCAAAATATTCTCCTTTTATGAAAACTACTTTTTTTATAATAATATTTTGCCTGTATATAGCTCAGACCTCTGTACAGAGGTTCAGCTAGAATTTTTGAAATATATAACTTAGAAATGGATTTATCCATATTTTACTACGACAGAGGGGAGAAATTTTAAGAAAAAAACATTGATAATTATTTCAATGGGTGGTAACTCTGAAAATAATGTGAATTTTTCAAATATAGTAGATCAGACTCTCTGGAGAAGTCTACATAAGCACACAAAATATTATTATTTTAGAAGCACTTTTTATAAAGGGAGAACATTTTGAAAAAAGGTTATTCTATGTTAGTTTTTTGCCAAAATATTGTATTTAAATAATTTGTTGTCATAGTTTCCTTAAATCAATTTTATACATGTGTTCTAATCTAAGTGACACTAAATATCATGAAAATTATCCATTTATGCGCTTTTTTAAAATCATGGTTCCGAACGTTGTCGGATACTTTAAATGACAGAAATGGCATACTTAAGTTAGCATCCTTTTTCTCTCTAATTTCCACAAAGCACAAACGTGAAGATTCTGTGACCCTCGACAGCAATAATAAACATAAACCCACTACAAGAGGGGTTTGGGAAGGGTACGATTATAATTTTCTACCCTTCAATTAGAAGCTCTGTTACGCTCTGCCAAACCAACCTCAATAACCTTTAGATTATATAATTGTTTTAGATGTTCTGTTTAGATCAGCGATACTCAACCTGCTGCCCGATGAGCCTTTTTAAGTGGCCTGATCATGGCCCATTGCTCCGAAAAGTTGACTTATTTAAGACCATTGTATTAAAATTTGGTGGGAAATTCTTTGTAAGGAAATCAAAAATATAAATTTTGCTTTTTGCTGTCTGTGTCGTACGAGTGCGAATTGATATTCTTTTTCTATTTGGAACAGTTACGGTTAGTGAAAACAGACAACAGTGGAGTAGGGACAATTTTATGGATTGAGGTAATTTTTAACTGTCTTTCATATCTTGCAAGTGAAAAATGTTCCAAGAAATTATATCATTTCAAGACGATTGAGAGGTTGATTATTTTGTAGTGAAAAATTGATATGGATCAGTAACTGTTTGATTTGTCATGAAAGTGATGTATTTAAGAAATACAAATAAACCGGTATCATTCCATGATACTTTTCATCAGAGATATCTTTGAAAAGGGGATAATTAGGCTTTCTAGAATAATTTTTGCAACAGTAGCAAAGTATTTTGTCAGTGGTAATACCACAGCGGTAACAAAGACATCCTATGAAGTCCAAAATGGCTAAAATATACATTTCGTATTTCAGTCCCTATATGTTAGTTAAAGTACAGTAAAAATAAACTTGCAAACAAAAGGTTTTAAATAATTTTTATAGAACTATTAACTATTTTACAGTGCTATAAAAATCTATTTAATTGCATTTCGTATTTAATTTTTTATGATTTAACGCAATGTTCTATTAAAATCTTTGTGATTCATTTTCAGTAAAAAATATTCGTAAGAGTTAAATGAATAAATTTATGTAAGAAGCTATATCACTCTTCCGGAAAATAAAATTTATTATTTCTTACAATCTACAGGATGCGGCAAAAAAAACCTGGACAAACATTTTTTTATATAACTTTATAAAAAATTAACAAAATATAACAAATAATAATAAGAGTACACTCGTACTAATAAATAAATTTAATTGGTTTAAAAGTGACCGCCGTTTGCAGCAATGCAGACACAAACGCTTGCAGAAATTTTTAACAATGGGCCTCAAGTCTTTTACCTTTACTATACCCCATTCTGGCATAAGTGATTGCTTTTGAGAGTCCAACATTTTGTGCGGTTTAGTGCAGGCCCTGGACTCTATAATGGACCATACATTGTAACCCATGGGATTAAGAGCCAGCGAGTAGGTGGTCATTCTTCAGTTGATATCATGTCTGGAAAAGTCCCATTGCACCACTCTTGTGTTTTTTTGGCTTTGCAAACTGGTGCAGTCTTGTTGAAGGGTCCAATTTGCGTTTCCGAAATGCTTTTGGTCCCATGGAAGTAAAACAACTTCAGTAATGTCCCTCCGGTACACTTTTTGATTGATTTTAAAGCCCTCTTCCACAAAAACCAAAGGGGTTTTGCCACATGCGCAAATTCCTCCCCTGACCACTACCGACTTTCGATATTGTCGATGTTCAATAATTTCCGAGGTGCTTGAAGCGTCCACATACCAGATTCTATCGTTTTGGGAGTTATGAACTTGTTGAAACGTAAAGAGATTCTCATCAGTTAAAAGGAATCTCTCCCAACACTGACTTGCGGCCCGTCTCAAAAGTTTTCGGCATCTTCGGAGCCGTAGGTGTTTGTTTTTTTCAGTGAGAAGCTGAACTTTTCACAACTTGTAAGGATTCAGTCCAAGCTAGGTGTTTGCTATTTGCCTCTCCGATCTGTCACTTATTCCCATGTCACGAGCGGTCAATCTCATGGAAGCCCTTGGATTTCTCTGGACTCGCTTTTCGATGGCCTTACGATTCCTTGAAGTGTTTGCAGTGCTTTTTCGCCTACTTCTTGGACGTCGACCACATTGCCAAGCTCTTTGAAACGGCAGATTTCATCAGATATTGTTTGCAGAGGTACATTCATCAAACGAACTGTCGTTTTCCCTGATGAAACAATTCTAAAATAGCAGACCTTTTGCTCGACATTATCAAAAACACATAAATCAAAGTAAAAACTAAGAAATATATTTTAAAATACTTTATTATTTAAGTGTTATATTGTGACGGGCTCACGCGTCTTTTCTTTAACATAACCTCTGGGTTCTTTGGGAGCCAAGATTAATGCAACTCAAATTCCAACCAAAACCCAAGAGGCGAAATGTGAAAAAGAAATGAAAATAAGATAGTTTTTAAATAACGGAATTTCAGTAAGTGAGATGCAATTTTGGGGAATGGTATGTGTGGAAGAGACAAATGTGAATTGACAGCCAATTGTGAAGTTATCTGGAAAACAAGCCATTAAAACAAGATGCATACCATTGCCCGCGCGCCCGGACGTTTCCTCATAAAGATCGAATCTAAATTTGGATTAAGGTAAGAATGATTATTTGATATTAGGACTTGTAATATTATTAGAAATGAGAGTAGGCAAATTAAATAATTATAGTGATCTAAATTACGCGATTCGGTTTAACTATTACTGTGTATTTGTTCATTATAGATTCTCGCTTAATTATTATTATCTAAATTGTTAGACATTTGAGTTCTATTCTTAATAAAGTCATATTAAGAATCAAAAATGTCTATTCCTTTTGAAAACCCTACACCTCTAGAACACGCTGACAATCAAAGATACGGTCACCAAAGGGGGGCGGTATCACAATATAAAGAAACATAAAAACACAAATAAAAAGGAAATTCGTTAACTTGTCTAGGAGGCAAGAAATTTGTCCGAGTTTTTTTGCCGCACCCTATATTACATACGCCTTACATATCAAATTATAACATTTATTAAATATGTATATAATACTATGGAGTTTTGACTAGGATACCGTATTTATTTTACTCTAAGCCAGTGCTTCTCAAACTTTCAATGTACGCGACCCACTATCTCATCTTCATTTTC
>BMAV01024840.1:145287-158892 GCA_019973955.1 Trichonephila inaurata madagascariensis
TTTATTACAGTATACTATACCACATTATTTACCTTGAATGACTTGAACATTTCAGAAACTATGCAATTTAATATTTCAGAAATGATTCCCGAAGCGAGAAAAGCGCCAAATGAGAAAATAATAAAAGAAACTTTTTTTTTTTGTCTTATTATTCCCAACAAAGTTGAGTTTCGTTTGAACATCATTGTTGTTCTCAATTATCACATTTAATTCATGAAATTCAAAACGTAACATTTCCAATAATTAAATCAGAAGTATATTAAACATAGTTCTTAAATATAATTTAATAGCATGTTATATATTATATTAGAAATCAAATTATATTTTTAGTGACAATTTAGATAAACTTAGATGTCAAAGACGCACAGTCAGACCAGTATTAGTCTACTGCTGAAAATAATTTTGAAAATATTTGTCCTAATATCTTGTGTATGCCAATTATAAGAAGTTCGGAGCATTTTATGTGTAAGTAACAATGCTGATTACCATAAAAAATACTATCTCAAAAAATAAAAGCTTTAAAAAAATTAAAAATAAAATTCATAACAGGAAACTGAAGACAGAAAATATCCACATATAATATATTTCTCTGAATTACATTCTGTACAAAAGTATAATTTTCAACTATCTCATAGTATAATTTTTTAATTTCACTGATTTCAAACTAAATAGCAACAGGTGATCTTAATTATTTCAGAAGTATTTTTTTCTGTATTTGATTATACGAGTATGTAGCTGAAACCTAAATTAAGACCTTCTGAAAAAAAAAAATATTTTAATACTTTTCAGCGTGTAATTACATTGTACAACACTCAAAACTAATGAAAATTATTTGTTAAATAAATCTGCTTTGACCACAAACAGAAAAAAAAGTATTCACAAGTAATTCATTTAACTTTTTCTGTTGAAATAATTTAGAATTATTATCTCCATACTAAGTCTGCTTTTTTTAATCGCTTAAAAAAACTTTAAACCACTTATTCGATGATAAAAATTGTTTTTTAAAAAAATATTCCGAAGGAATTTTGTGATTATTTTTTTTCTTCACGGTATTTTTTTTTCATTATGAGAAAGAGAAAATTAACTTACATCCAATTGGAATTATTAGTATTTCACAAAATTATTCAAATTCTGCTTTCTTTTATTTCATAATTCACTATCTTGGTTATTTTATAATTTTTCCCAATTACTAAGTAGAACTTATTTCTTAAAAATATTAAAAAATAAACAACCTACCGTTATTTGTTCATAAAATTTATCTATCACTTTTCTTCAAGTTAAATAAAAATAAAATTTAAAAATTTTATGCTAAAAAAAAGTAATAATTGCTGCTAAACTAAAATTTAAAATGTAACATATTTTTACATTTTTTAATTCTTTTATTATGTGTATTCTCACAGGCCAAACTTGTGGCATACATAGTCTCAACATGGTAAAAAAATTTATCTTCCAAAGATCATTTTTCTCAGAAGTCCTCAAATACACAACGGAATTCATTATATATCATCTAGCAACGTATAGAGATATAAATCCAATGTTTCTAGTGAATTATAAGGTGACGTTTTTAATTTTAATTTGTCGCGAGGCACGTTCACTTTGCTTCCTCACGAGATATACTTACAATTTGTCACTAAAACTCATATGTCTATAAAAGTAGTTTTGGGTCCACTGCTACACTCGAAACTAATTTAAAAACATATGAGCTTTTATAAAAAGATGCATACAGCATAAGTTTCTGACGATGGCCTAAGGATTCCCTAAAACTAGTTTTTTAATGATGAAATCAAAGGCAGTTGTAATTTATATTAATCTAACTTGTTAATGCATTGTTCCAAAGATCATCAAAGGAAAAATTCAAATGCCAAATAATAATGGTTTTTATTAGTTGAATTATGAATAAAAGTTAATTCTCCCAAATTCTCTATTATTAATTTTTCCCTACGTATGATTTAATACGCATGCAAATAAATGTAAATTTCACTTCAAACATTTACTTAGTAGATATATTGGCCAAACATATTTCAAAGCATCATACAAAAGGTACATGAAAGAGTAGAAAAATAATACTAATTATAATAAGATATTTAGTGTACTTTAAAATAAAATATTTGAAAAAGGGAAAACCTACCAGAATTATCCTTTGCTTCAGATGTGAAAAGGATTCCAGAAATAGCTATTAAAAGATACAAGCCTTATCTGATAAGACTTTTTTTTTTCTTCAGAAAACTGCAGGTGTGAGGGAAAATTATGAGCACGTTTCGTCAAGAACATAAATAAGAAAAAATCTAAATGATGAAATGTATACAAATCTAAAAAACATATTCTATACAAAGTTCTTGTTATACTCAGCTAAAAATGACATACGGAAACAAAATATTTAAAAAAGAAATGAAAGCTTTGTTTACATTTTCTTGTCTGGATTTTTTTTTCTTTGATTTTCAGGTTTATTTCTAAAGAGCGTCTTCGATACACGTGATTTGATGGAGATTTGAAAAAACTTAATGTGACTTTTAAAAAAAAGATAAATATATATTTTCATTGTATTTTGTAAACCATATTTAATGAAAATTATAGAATCAACCCTTTTCAGTGAAAAATCCGCATTATATATTATATCTATATAAAGCAAAAAGTTTCAATATGTTATAGTTACCTTTATAAACCTTTTTGATGTTCTTTATTATAAGCCTTTCTAAAATGTTAGTTTTTTTCGGACTTTTTCCTCTTCTATAAAACTTATCTCTTTGGTGAATAAGACATTTCATATCCAGCAAAACTGATAACAGATCAGGAATCGACGTTAATTGTCTTACCTTTTATAATCGGAAAATTCTTAAATTGAATAACAAAAACCGATATCTTTTTATTCTTTTAAGTCTTTCCTAGTATATTTTCTATCCCTATATATTCCTCGCTGAATCACCGGTAAAGAGGCATAAAGGAATACTTTATTATAGTCGCAATTAAAAAAACACGAAATCTCTATTGCGAATGAACAGTGACTTTGAACCAAGGACAATTAATGAGAATGACTATCGAGCTGTGTGACACTCACCTCTTCATACTTTAAGGTATCCGGCTACGTTCAGAGAACCCTGATTTTAAAAAAGCGCATAAATGGATAATTTTCATAATATTTAGTGTTACTTAGATTAAAATACATGTATAAAATTGTTTTAAGGACATTTTGACAAAAAAAATTGTTTAAATACAATATTTGGCAAAAAATTAACTTAGAATAATCTTTTTTCAAAATGTTCTCCTTTTATAAAAAATACCTCTAAAATAATAATATATTTTGCTTATATAAAGACTTCTCCGGAGAGTCTGAACTATTTTTTTTTTAAAAATTCACATTATTTTTAGAGTTACATCCAACTGAAATAATTATCGGCGTTTTTTTCTTAAAATTTCTCCCCTCTGTTGTCGTACAACATGGATAAACATATTTCTAAGTTAAATATTTCAAAAATTCTAGAGTTGAGCCTCTGTACAGAGGTCTGAGCTATATACAGGTAAAATAATAGTATAATACAAGCATTTTTCACAAAAGGAGAATATTTTGAAAATGGGTCATTCTATGTTAATTTTTTGTCAAAATATTGTACTTAAATAATTTTTTATTGTAATACTATTCTTAAATCAATTTTATATACATTTTCTAATCAAAATGACACTAAATATTATCCATTTAGACGCTTTTGCAAAAAAACTTTTGTTCCGCATGTAGTTGGGTATCCTTAATAGTACATTTTTTTTATTCTTAATGGGCTGAGGATTGGGGTTTTATTATTGCAGACATAGTACATTCCCCGAAAACTGGTATCACTCTTTATTGCGCACCATATGGGGGGATCCCATTCACCGCAAGTGATTTTGACACCCAGTTTTCTCCCCAGAGGGAGGCCCCTGAGCTCTGGCGATGCGAAACCGTACTTAGTATTTGAACTTTGCCAAGAACACCCACGCCAAACAGGCTCTCAAGGATCTTTTGCATGCCGCATAGTCATGCGAGATCGCCGCTGTCGATTTTTTGCATCATGAAAATCCACTGATTTGGACCGGGGTTGAACCCGCAACCTTAGGCGTAAAAGGCTAGCGACAAACCAACCCCGCCACCCAGTCGGCCTTTAATAGTACATCAGTATAAGAATTTTAAACCTCGAATGATATAGAAAGCATTAATACACGACAGATCTTAAAAAGCATCAGGGTTCGAGATGTGACGCAATCGACCCCGACTAACGACCATGACCTTTTGACTAGTGCAGTTAAAAACAAAGACGCATAAATGTGTGTCTTACGAAATGATGTTATTTAATAGCGCAATCCCTTTATTTATTTATTTTACTTCGAAAAGAAGTGAATTTTTATAGAATATATTTCCATTTAAATATTACATTTCTCGGTATGCTGAAAATAATCTACATAAGGCAACATTTGTACCTTGTAAGTATAACTGCTATTCTAACGAAATTTTTTTATATATTACTCTCCACAAAATTTATAAAAGATTGGTAGCTATCTTTCTGATTTGAAACTGAAAGACCATTTAAGTAATTGTTTCCATAGAAATGAATGTTTGAATTGACATCCAAAACTAGCATGGTTTTTTCCGACAATTATTCTGTTTTTTGGAACAATTTTTTATCAAAGTTATCCATTTGAAGTAACATTTCAATATATTTTCAAGGGAAGATCACACATCCTCTAGTAATCGTTCACATACTCTTGAAGATCAATTTGAGAATCTCTGATTTAGAACATAAGTTCTTATATGTATATATGCAGTTAAAATAATTTTTATTTCTTTTTTTTAAAAAAATCAATTTTCTTTTGATATTTATAGTTGTCAGAAAGATAATGTAAAAAAAAAATAATTTTTAAGTTAATAGATATATATGAAATATTAATATGTTACGGGTGAAAAATAAAAATCTTCAAAAATATACTCCACAGAAAAAAACTACTGTGTGAGCTGGAGTGAAAAGTGAATATTGTTTTTTTTTTAAAAAAAACTTAGTGTGTAAAATTCCAAATTTGTTACCAAAGAATTCAGCTGAAGCCCGAACTGTCTAAATGCTCTTTACACAATATGCACACTCATGAAATACGATAATGCAAAGGAACAGCCTCTGTAATATAAAAACATCGCGTTTTTTTAAAACTATGAAAACTGTAGTGATGGGAGTACAAAAATTATCTTATTACCTTTTAAATTCTGTTTTGTTTCTTGTAATTTTTCTGATTTTTTAATATAGGGTTTTTGGTTAAAATCAGAGGCGTACGCAGACCTATCTTATGGGGAGAGGGTTAAAGTATAAAAAAACACACAGACTTAAAGCACTGAGGGATAATTTCTATGGTAAAAATTAAAAATATGTTTGTCTATGCAGGGGTTAAGCCCCCAACCAACTATATACACGTGAATGGATTCTTTGTTTTTATTATATCGTCCGCCTAATTATCAGAATGTGTAACTCCGCAAAGGAGTTAAATTTGATATAGGAGAGTGCTACTCGCCAAGCGCTGTTTGGCACGATTCCTTAATCGTGCCAAACATATACGGTATTCCCATAGCAACCACATTACCACATGATATATAAAAAAAAGCCATTGTAACCATATTGTAATGTTATCGCCCATCTTGGCGAACATAAACAACTTGGCGCTTAACACTCTTACATCAAATTAGCACCCCAGAAAGTGTTACGCATTCTGATATTTAGGCCAACTATATACTAATTTAAAGAAAATTTAAGTAACTTTTAAATTCCTTTTTTAAAAAAATAGAACATAATTATCTATATTTATTAAAAAAAAATAATAATGGAAAAGGTATACTTACACAGTGCTTTTCGAAGTCGAACCTTAATCGCGACCTATGTGATCGCCCGAATAGAAACGGATCGCGGAAATGAAAACCGGTTGTCATTAATTATATTTTGTTGTGAACATTCTACGACTACGTAACTTAATAATTGAAACGTAATCAGTTAATTGTGTCTTTAAAGAATTTCAAATCTTAAACTTTGAACTCGCTCTCGAACTAAAATATTTTCATTTATTTTCACAAATGTAGAGAAACGAATGATATTATTTACGAAATAGTTGAAATAATGGCGACTCTCTGATCAGAGGAAATATGGAGGGAGAAATGAATTGCTAACACCTGCTGTCAAGGACGTGTCTCATGAATAACGCTGTTGAAGTCAACAACACAACGCAAACGAACGTTGGGTTATTTGAATGAAGAAAATGATTTAGAGATATTTTTTTAATGATTCAAAGAGAAATTATAGGAGCCTCTGTATTTTCTGTGAACTTTTCCGAAAAAAAATGTTTTTGTTGTAGAGAAAAAATTGATAAATATTTATAAAAGTATACATTAATTCAAGTATTCAATTAGTAAAACAGAAAGTAATATTTTTTTTAGCTGTCAGTTTAACTAGCAATAATAAACAAATCTACAGAGTAATCCTATTTCGTGTTTCTAGGATCAGAAACCCATTGTGAAATTTTTTTAGAATTTATTTACTTAGTTACCAATTAAAAACAAATTCAGTTTTTTAATCCGAAATTCAGTAATATTTTTTTTTAATACATTGACACGAAGAGAAATATTTTCGGTATCAAAAATTTTTACAAGAATACAACACGAACGAGAACACGTATTCGTTTCTAAAAGTATCGTTTTATATTTTTTAAAACATTTATTGCTATTATTTCTATTATCTATACTATATGGTATCCAGAATCGATCTGTAAAAAACTGTTCTTTTCTATTAAAAAGAAAAATATTACAATTCGTACAAGACATTACAAATTAAATTTGTAGTGAATTACACATTTACGAAAAAGTATTCTAATTACTATTACATTCAAAAAGATTATCTTAACAAAAATATTCAAAAGATTTTTTTTTCTAAATAAGTTCAGTATTAAATAAAGCTGTAATTTTCCTTACTTGTATTCACTGATTTAATCACACCAAAATACAGCGGCATTGCTTTGTGTGATAAAACCAATATTAGGTACGATACTGTCTGATAAGAAAGTTAAGTACGGGGATAAATATGAAAGTACACGAATAAATTGTACAAGAAAAAAAAATGGAGATAATCAGGTAAGTTATAAGTTGCTTCTTCATCGTGTGTTTTACTATATAAAGTCATGTCATCTGAATGTGTTATCTACTACTGTATTATCTATTAATTTTTTATACTCAAATTGACTTTGTCTTTTCGTACAACTAATTACTTCTGAACAAGAAACAATTTAAGATAGCATAGTAAGTGTAATGGAAAAAAATTAGCAACACAAAGTCTATTTGTTCCAATTCTGCTTACTTTTGTAATTGCTTTAAGATGTTAAAAAAATACTGGTGTTGAGGAGTAAACCCTTTTTTAAATGAAATAGAGCTTGTTATTGAGTGCATTACACTGAAAGGGATGTGTCCATTATCGGAAAAAAATAAAATAAAATCTCGACCATATATCTTCCACAACATTAATATATTTACCAGAATATTATTCAATTGAACGTTTGATAAAAATTTCAACACACTTCCATAAAATATAATTTATTTTAAATTTAATACCATTGACCCCACACAAATTTATTATTTAATATTGTATGCTTAAGAATAATATGATTTAAAGATAAATTTCAAAGATCTAAGAAATAGCATGTTCTTAATATCTATGTATACATCTAAATGTTTATATGTATTTATGTTATCTATATTGTGATTATACTTATTATATGATTAGGGATTTTATAATGGTAATTAATATTATAAAGTTATCTACTGAAATATTTTTAAAAGAATTTATTAGGAATTTTTTTTATTCCTATCAAAGACCTTTCGAACATTTCTAACTTCTTAATTAAATTGAATAATCATATTAGTTTAACAACTAATTGTAAGTCACCCAGTATTATAATGTATTGATACGTTCTCTCTTTGGTTTTGAAATTACATCACTCTAAAGCAGCGGTACTCAACCTTTTTTTCAGCCGGGCCACAAACATATGACAACTATTTCACGCGTGCAGCAATATGAGGATTAATGTGGAGGGCGGGAGAGCGCTGTAAGATCAAGGACATTTAAAAGGCAGAAATTAATCAAAGCATTAGTAATTTTGAATTTTATTTTGAAACTATATTAAACCCCATCAAACTCAACTAAAAAAAAACTAATTTTATGCATTTTTTACTCTGTTATGGGGTAATTTCGATTTCCTTTCATCTATTATCCCCCCACCCTCAAATATTTTGTTGCTGTTGCAAAGATTTTTTTTAAGAAAGCGAATTTGTGTCTTCATGAAACAGATCCTGAAAAAAAAAAAGAAAAGTGACATTGAAAGATTTGTGTTTAGTGGTATAATGACGAGCAAAATTATATTTTTTAAATAAATCATTTTTACTACAAACTAAACAATTTGTTGATCCATGATTGTTTTTTTCGACGAAACAGTCAAAATCCCAATCGTCTGGAAATAACAGATAGTCTTTAGATATTTTTCGCTTGGAAGACACTAGGGTTAGTTAAAAATAGGTTTCACCCATAAAATGGTCATTATATTCCACTGTTATTTTTTAACCTAGCAGTAACAATTACACAACAAGTAATATAAAAAAAAATTAAGTCAATTCCTACTTAGATCAACAAAGAAAAATTTTATATTTTAGCTTTTTTTATTAAATAGTTAGAATTAATATAAATATGTATATACATTTGACAGAATCACAACATTAAGTGGTAGTTAATTTTTATTATTTATCATTAAAGTATCGTATTGTCATAGAAAAAAATCGTGTATATAAAATTTCAGCTCAACTCTGAATGCTTTGAAACCTGAGAAAAAAAAAATCTTTTAAAGTTTCGACCCAAGTCGCTAAAAATAAAGCCAATCTGTATCTGTAATTCTTTAAATAATTAGATTCAGTCAATTCATTTTAATGGAATTATCGTATTTTTACCCAAAACAATAGTGTATAGAAAATTTCAGCTCAAATGAGTGTTTTAAAATGTGAGAAAAGAAAAAATTTCAAGCTTTGACACAAGTCACCAAAATGGTCGCTAAGTCACCAAAAGTGATGCCAATATGGCTGTTTTTATAATTCTTTTAATAATTAACTTTAATCAATTACTTTTTATTAATTATAATTAAATTACAGTGTTGTCATCCAAAATAATCATGTATGTAAAATTTCAGCTCAATTAAGCGCTTTAAAATGTATTTTATTAACGATTGAAAATTCCAGCAAGATAAATAAATATATAGAGAGTGTGAGCTAATAGTAGGAATTGAAAAAAGAGAAAAAGTTATCCTGCAGTACCTACCAAAGCCACATATCAATAGCAAAATTAATGTATGGGATTGCTTGATTGACAGAATTTTTCGCTAACTTTTTAAAACATTGTTCTTAAATAATTAATTTGGTTAAGGCAACGGGTCATGATCGGACCACTCAAAAAGTACGGTGGGCCGCAGGTTGAGTATCGCTGAAGCAAGGATTTCCAGCGCGGCTCACCTGTACCCCTTGGGAGTTTATGGAAGCTTAAAAAGGATCTATAATATTCTAGGGATCTACTGATCATCGTTTACAATTTTTTTTTTATTTAAAATTTTGTTTAACTTTAAGATAATAATATCCGCTGTAATATGAACAGATACATAAATAATATTGATTTGCCCAGGAAGGTTGAATGTAATGTAAAACGGACACGTGTAATGCAGAATATGTTACAGTATTAAAAATAAAACATATATCTAATGAGCCACTTTTTATTTATTTTTCAAATTTTCGGTTAGTATTCATACTTATGGTATTTTTTCCTAAAACTATTAGTGTTATGATTATATTATATGCTGTATATGTTATACAGAAAAATGTGGGAAAGGGGGTTCTATGAAGAAAATTATTTTTTTAAAAGAGTTCACTCGATTAGTAAAAATTTGGCAGTCCTTGCTGTAGGGCAGCTGTCTTCAAACTTGTTCCACAAAACATACCTAGGGGTTCCACGAGTCACAGTAAAAAATAGAGAAGAAATAAATATGTATATAAAATGGATTCACGTTCTCTATGAAATTTATATAGTTACAAGTATCTAAAGCTCATCCTATTCATTAAAACTGAAATTTTATTTATATACAAGGACTATATTTTGCAACACATTTTACACTTTTTTATAATAAAAGAATATTAAAACGTTTTATCTTTATATATATACTTCCAACTATATTATGAATATTCTATTGTTTACTATCTCGGGTTCCACAAGATAATTTTATACTCTTTAATTAGCACAATTTCTTGCAAAACTAAATAGTTTTCTAATGGAAAATGTACCATTTGCATTTGTAGAAAAAAGAACTGTAACCCCGAAGGAGAGAAAACATATCACCAGATTCGGTGTTAAAATCTAAATTTATAAGCAGGAATAGCTTCTAAATTTTTGGTTGCAAATTCAAGCAATATACACGGGATTTTTCACACAGCTATAAACATTTTAATGCCATTTAAAGCAATGTATTTAGGTGAAAAATACTTCTCAACGCTACAAAAATAAAATATAAAAACAAATGAAACGTAGAATATGAAATACGATTGCATTTAATCTCAATAGACTTACAGTTCTACAGTTTGTGTGAAAAAAGGTAAGCACACACCTATCCCAGTTACTAAATATAATGCATGGATAGGTGACAACTTGGATCACAAATTAATATCATTAATAAGTAAACTATATTAAAAAACTAGATTAGAACTTTTAATAATAAATGCAATACTTTTTTAATTGCCTTCAAAAAACCCAAAGATTGAAATTCTGTCTTCATTTTCGGTGCTTTGAGCTAACACTTTGAAGCTATTTTTCTCATATTTAATGCATTTTATTATTTTAAATTTTTATTTTCCCTAAATCTCCAGCATTTTTATTATATCTTTAAAGCATTCAATTTTAACAAAGGGAAAAAGCCAATCAATTAAAGTCACACAAATACCTACTGATATGATGTTGTAGCTCAAAAGAGTTGGGTACTCAAGTCATCCACCCAATGATATAATTGCCTTCATATAAAGTGCCTATAACATGTTGATCTACTTTAAATACTATTTTGAGATATATTCTTCAAAGTATGTGTATGGAATGGGCTTCCGCGAAAATACTTTCCAGTTCTAAGAGTTCCACGAAGGCTCCTTCAAGACCACTGCTCTAGGGAAACAAAGTTGTTAGTTTGTAGGGATCTTGTAATTTCATGCTTTTGTCAAGCATCCAGGACGATATCTAAACTATTGCTCATTATATGAAGTTCTTTATCAGTCCACTTAATATGCCAATTTCATTTGGATATAACAGGTCCATTATTATACAAGATGAACCGAAAAAAAACATCTATCTGTGCCCATGGGAAAGGGAATCAAAAAAACAAATTATAGTCTTCGTATTTCTTTAAATTCACTTTTGTACATTCAATTGCTTTTTTATTTACAACTTCTTAAAATCTCTGGTTTTATTTCGCTTATTACTAAAGAAAGGATTTCTTCGTGAAAGTTACTCATATTTTGTTCACTGTCATTTCCGTGGGCAGTTTTATATTTCATTAATTTTGCCTTGGTCAATTGTGTTTGCTGAAGAAGATGCTTTGGGCTTGTTATTTTTAAGTTTTCTTGAATTCTGCTAAGTATATTTCAGCTTAAGGGATTAATTTTTTTTAACTCTAAAAACTTTCTATTGGGAAATACATATATTATTTTATATAAATAGATAAGGAAAATATATTTTCATAAAAATGTTACATTTCCATGATGTTTTAAGATACAATAGATTAGTTTAAATGTATACCAAGTAAAATCAAGTAGAAAATTTTTCTTCATTAAAATTACTCTTCATTTTAGATTTTAAATCAGAATAAATTTTTTATTACGTTTTTAAATAATTTTTTTTTTCTCTGAAAACGAGATTGGCATTTCATCTTTACAATTCTTCAGTGTATTCAATTTTAATTTTTATAATGGACTCATAGACAATATCCATGAAAAGAATATGAGAGTGAGATACCAGCTCAGGACGTCTCATCACTTGACCGAGGTTTAAAATTACAAGGTCCGTCGCCAACGACTAACGTGCAGCTCCAAAGCGCGGCGTTAATACAAAATCAATCTATCCATCCATGAAAAAGTTTCCAGGTACCATAAGTCCATAAGAGAAATTATTTCGAAAATTAAGTTCTTTTTCATAGTTTAGATTCAGTCTCAAGAAAGTTATGAACGACAAATAATTAAAGATACGGAAAATAAACATATTTTTCAAACACAGTCAGATCCCGATTTAACGAATTCATCGGAATTGAACATTTTATTCATTAATTCGGGGCTATTTGTTATATCGGGGATCAAAAAGTACTATTTTTTGCGTTTCTCTTTTGGAAATTCTATAATAAGCAACTACAGAAAAAATATCCACTGTAAAAGACTGTACATGCTTCTTATTCAGCAACTAAAAATACTATTACCGAACTATTACACACCAGTTGTTTTGGAAATTTTAAAATACGTAATAATGATGTTCAGCAATCTTTTCGAATCTTAACTCGAAATAATTCTTTTTCAACTTTTTGCTGAGAAAAACATACGGCGTCCATTTCATTCTGCTGTAGGAGGTATACTTTCGCAGTTTCCGCAAACAATGCAAATCATTAGAAAATGTCAGCTTTGTGATAGGAGTTGCATTATTAATTCCTGCATAAAACTCGCTGAGCATTCGTTTCTGATAATCTGCCATGCCTCCTAAATTTTCAAAAATATAATTTTCTGTAAAAGTGCGCATATAATAAACCTCACTTATCTCAAGAAAGAAAGCAAATGGTAAAATCTCTTAAATATCAACTGCGTTGTATTATGGAATGAGTCAGATTATACAACAGGGGTGGCAAACCTTTATGGATCAAGGTGCCATTTTTTTCTAAAGAAGTGTTTAATGAGGTATATAAGTGCAGTCAAATAATTTTGACTTGTGATTATTGGGAAAATAATAAAATTAAATACCAACAACATACAAAACTATTTATTTACAATAAAAAATAGCTTTTGTACTGTATAGTTGTAAATGTTTTAGTTATACGTGTAATTCAAATTAAAGTTAACATTAGTGTGACTTATTTTGTTGCAATTGGATGACAAATAACATATATTAAGATTGTTAGATGTTACTTTTAGTAGAATGTATGCTGCTGAATTGGAGTCATCTGCCAAACGGTTTCTAGGCTGTTTTACAGACTATATTCAGCATGCACTATTCCAGAATATAAAGCACATACCACTTTGCCACGTTTTCTAATAATGCCATATTTCAAATTTGAAATTCTCTGTTACACTTACTAACATGCACTTTTAGTTCTTTTGCTGACCTAGCCATGTTTAATAACAATTAAAATATCAGACAATTTTAAAAACAGTTGTGTCAATGAAACTAAGTTATGTTTCTACAAACTTTGCACCATAAGCAATTGCAGCCCAAAACGTAACTAAGGAAAGACAATAACAATGAACTAGCTCACCGCCACCCCCCGACCGATCACTCGCATTTGTTCGTA
>BMAV01024840.1:167399-177712 GCA_019973955.1 Trichonephila inaurata madagascariensis
TTTTCACAAAAGGAGAATATTTGGAAAACAGGTCATCCTATGTTCATTTATTGTCAAAATATTGTACTTAAATAATTTTTTCTAATAAAAATATTCTTAAAACTGTTTTACATACATTTTCTAATCTAAGGGACACTAAATATCATAAATATTATCCATTTATACGCTTTTGCAAAACCATGGTTCCGAACGTAGTCGGATACCTTAATTACTCAAATAAACTGAACTTAGTGGCACAGCAGCCCATGACAGCCAGGCATGAGCAGATGTTCTGGTCAGGCGGTCAGCCCAACATGAAACTCCCTGTGTTTAGTTTCCAAGCAAGCTTGGTACTCATTTATCGACCCTTTGAAGGGATGTAAGGCTTAGTTGATCTTGCCCAGTCCATTGTTTGAACTCCAGAACTGTGGCGTGTACTACAATTCAGCCACTGGGCTCAGGCACACAAAATAAGGTCTCCATCAAATGCGGAGCTGAAGAAATTTATATCTTTTCTGCTTACAATATATTGTAAAAAATAGAACTACATAATATATGTTACACTTTTACAATTTGTTCAATGAGTATGAACAGTTGTATAATTTGTGCAATGGGAGTTGGTCCGTCTTTATACGGACAGGGGGTACCCTCTCCCCTACTTCGTTTAAATAAAATGTTTTCACAGATATTCCATTTTAAAACATTTTTTTACGACATTACATGTCGTGAAATTAAAAAAAAAATCACTGAAAATAAGAATCACGAGTTCAAATGTTTCAAATTTAAGGAAAATTATCTTACACGGTCACAAACTAAAAAACCAAATTTTCTGCTCTTTACAGCTCTGAAAATGTCTGTATAATTATTTGACCCTATTAGAAGCACCCATCAGTCTGAAGTTTAATTTCATGTCAAGTAATAAGTCTTAGCCAGTGTATAGAGCTAACATTAATAGATGGATGTCGTAGTTGACGTCTTTGTGATAAATGACCACTTTGCTAAAGGATTAATACAAAGTAATTAATAATGTTTAGTACTGAACTGAAGGAGTCGGAAAGGACCACTTGATGTCACAGGTTGTTATATAACTAGTTATGAAATGATATTTCAAAGTACACGAGATAATTTCTTTCATTATTCTTATTGATACTTCAAATAGGTCAGATAATTCTGCCTTAAATTACCTTCATATATATATATATTTAACAAAATGTAAGAAATTTACATTATATTTTGTAACTTCATCTTATTATCTAACAAATATTTCAGAATTTCAGACAGGCACGAACAGGTATTAATAAATATTTTTTAAAGTTTCGTTTTGATTTCCTATATACTATCGAATATTTATTTAATATATTTTAATTAAATTTACTTAATATACTTACACACACACACACACATATATATATATATATGTACATGCATAATCCTTAAATATATATACAAAAGTTATAATCCTAAGTATAACTAGTCAAAACAGTAAGAAATATTAGCCACAGTAGTACAATAGCAAACGCTTGGACTTGGAAAACAAGATTACAGGTTTAAACAGTGTTTAGTCACCAGACAACCTTCACTTGTAATTTGTCTATGCACTGGACCAGAAGGAAAGGAAAAAATATTATAGATATGTAATTATTACCAAATAAAACACACTAATATCAATTAATAATATATAACGATAAAGTTTAATAGGCTACATACTAGAAAGGTGTAATAAAAACTAGAAAATGATAAAACTCGTGAACACAACATCAAGTTAATGTTTTTGGCCAATAAGCAGAGCCGCATAAAGTTAAAATTAGTAAATTAAGATAAAATAAAAGAAAAAAATATATACATTACATATATAAACCTTAAATATTGATATAAAATTTATTGGAAATAAAAGACCATCCTAACATACACAATGGCACTAATGTAAAATAATATATTATTAATTTATTAAATATTCAGCGCCATCTTTTGAGTAACTGTATAGTTAATTTTAAAAAGAAACATTTAATGCAAATATTATTACATTTTGTCATTTTACCGAAAATCATTAGAAATATAATTGTAAAGAAAATTAGTAGGGTATCCTTGTTCAATGCAATGACTAATAAAATTTTTAAAATTTAAAAAGATATTAGATTTATTGCTAAATAATGTATTATCATGATAAGTACGGTTAAAAATATTATTTCTGTACATAGAAATTGATATAATAGAATTCCAATAAAGCACTTTAAGAATGCTAAAATCAAAAGCATCTCTTTTATCATAAATATTATTATGTAATTTGTAATCCTTGATATACAATGATACATCTAAATAATTAGTTTTAAATGTATTATTATTAGTTTTAACTAGGTTTAAGTAATCAAGATAAAAGTTAATATTGCGATTAAAATTATTATTTTTACCAAAAACAATAGATCATTTATATATCTAAAAATATAATAGTCATTATCAATAATATATTTATATTCATAAAAATGTAAATATAAATTAGCCAAACTTTTGCTAGCAGGGCCACCTTGAGGCAAACCTTTAGTTTGTTTATACAATGAACCATTAAAATTAATGTAGTTTTCTTTTATTACTAAATCAATGAAAGTTTTAAATTTGTGTAAATTAATAGCAAGATTATAACTAGTCTGTGATTTTCTCAAATTATTTTAATAATATCATTGATATTTTTATTTTTAGAAAAATATAATATCTTTACTATTTTTTAATTTTAGTTTTATTATTTTGCTTGTTGATGATGTTTTGTAGAATATTATGTAGAATTTTACCTGCAGTAGTGATATAAGTTTTAAAACCATTTATTACAGTGCGAAATTTAACAGGATATTTTAGAATTTAGGTGTTAAAAATATATAAGGAAATTTAATTTTGGGGATACAAATACCCAATTTTTTATATATAGCAATAATACAATAACAAATTTCTGTATGTATCATGTTCATTTTTTTAAAAGATTCATTGTTCAAAAAGTATTCATTTAGCATATTATTATTAAAAAAAATTAAATCTTATAGCACAAATATCAGGCACTTTTTCAATGTAAAGAAAAATATAATTCTTTTGTAAATCATACATCATCTGTTTCATATCTTTGTAAGTAAATTCAGAGTTAGATTGGTAATTAAATTTCATCATGTCTTTTAATATATTGTACTTAACTTCAGCAAATGCCTCAATAGGCAATCCATATTTAACTGCAGATTTTGTAACAAAGTTAGTTATAACTTTATTAAATTGTTTTTTAACAGTATTGTTGTTATTAGAAATAGTTAATCTAAACCCGGTGCATTTACTCATGATATATTTTAAAATATTTTGTCTCCTTGATTATATTTACCAGTAACTACTTGCTGATGATAAGCATCAATGAAAATCATAATAGTCTTTACATTTACAATCATCTATGGGATAATAATGTGAACTATTATTGTAATAAAAGATAAGCCTGCCCATCGTTTAATAATATTATATTTAAATGCTTTTTTATAACAATTACATTTCTAACAGGAAAAAACGACAAATGTCTATTAATTACGTTAGAAAATTGCATATATATATAAGTATATGTATAAGGGAAAGGGGGTCTAGCGATAAAACTGGTTTTAAACTCAGGAAGAAGTCCCAGCCTACTATGTTTATTCATGCTGCAACATTTACTCTTAATATGCAAATTTATATTTTTCTGTCATTTACATGTTTATATATATATATAAATACACGCAATCTCTCTCTCCATTAATAAATATTTAGACACCCATGCAATGCACCACGCCTGATTTACGTTGGGCCTTCTGTACTTACATATCGTGTAGGAAATGACATTATTATAAGTCACATGCCAGATATCACGAAATTCTGAGTTGTCTGACTTCGAGAAGGGCATAGGTGCCAGATATTGTAGAAATGGTTTTTTCTTAAGGGACATATAGAGTGAGTTAAATATTCCAGTGTATATTGTGATTAAAAAGTGGTAGGTGAGTGCTGATTGTCGGAAAGTGCATCGACCCTGCAGACCTCCTATCTTTCCAGATCTAAGAAAGAAATTCGGAAAAACCGCACCAAATCAATGGCCTACATACTCCAGGAGTTCCAACTGTGACGGGCTCACGCGTCTTTTCTTTAACATAACCTCTGGGTTCTTTGGTGGCCAAGATTAACGGCAACTCTTTTCCAACCCAAAACCAAGAAGCGAAATGTGAACAAGAAATGCAAATAAGATGGCTTTTAAAGAATAGAAGTTTCAGTAAGCAGAATGGCAATTTGGGGAAAGTTATGTTTGAGGAGATACAAGCGTGAATTGACATCCTCTCGAAAAGTTACCTGGAAAGTAAACCATTAATACAAGGTGCATACCATTGCACACGCGCCCAGACGTCTCCATATAGAAATCAAATCTTAGTTGGATTAAGGTAGGACTGATTATTTGATATTAGGACATAATATTATTAGAAGTGAGAGTAGGCGGATTGAATAGTTATTTAGAGATTAATTAATTACCTTTGTGTGTGTTTGTTCTCATTCTAGATTCTCGCTATTTAAATTTACCTAAATTGTTAGACATTTAAGTTTTATTCTTAATAAAGTCATATTAAAAATTTAAAATGTCTGTTACTTTTGAAAATTCTACACCTCTAGCTCACGCTGACAATCAAAGATAAGGTCACCAAACGGGGGGCTATATCACACAACAGGCATCCGGGACTGTAGTTTCGATAAATACCATCCACAAGGAAGCATATTTTCTTAGTCTCCATGTTCATCCTGTCACCCATAAGCCTTAGATTACAAAATCCAACAGCTCTGCTCTGTTGTGGTGGTGCAAGGCACTTCGAAATTGGACCGTAGATGAGTGGATGCAGGTTTTCTGGAATGATGAATCAAAGTTCAGTTTCTACCAGAGTCGGATGGCAGTGTATAAGTTTGGCGCATGCTCATTTAATGCCTTTTGCCAGAATATATTGTGACTACAGTAAATTTTGGTGGAGGCGGTCTGGGGATGCTTCAAGTGGTATGGACTGGGACCCTTGATCCCAATTCATGGTAAATTCAATTTCTAATCCTACTCCAATTTTCTAAACAACAATGTGCTTCCTTTAATTATGGGAATTTTGCGGGTTGTATATCATTATTTCTTCCCGGTTAACAACGCCTATTGTCATGTTGCGAGGTCCTCCATGGAGGGGTATGTTGTTAATGCAGTGAACCAACTGGACTGGTTTCTCCAAAGTCTAAATTCCTATAGAAAACTTCTTGGGCGAGTTGGATCGCCGAATTAAGGAGTGCAAAATCCGTCGAAAATCAGTGAAAGAACTTACTTGTCTTCTCCAAGTCGAGTGGAAGAAAATACCACTGTTCATCATTCAAACACTTAAGGAAAGCATGCCCCAGAGATTTTAGGCTGTAATTGCCTCAGGAGGAGGCTCTACCAACAATTGAATATTAATAAATTTTGATTATTTCTTTGCACTCATTTTGTGATTTGTAGTCGTAGCGGAAAAGAAAACCTTTTTAATGTTGATTACATTGTCGTTTTTTTTTTTTTAATTTTAGTATCAGGAGAGCTATTTTGAGCATGTGCATCATTCGAGAGCAAAAATACAAGAGAGGGAATGATTCACTTTCCTCATTAAATCTACATGGAAGAACTGGGGAAAAAGTAAAATAAAAAATAGAATCATGTGTTCAAATGAAGGGAAATTTAAGTTATTCTTAGAAGTTACATCAGAGTCTTAGGTAATAGTTTCAACTGGTTAATAAGGCACCTGTAAGCCATTTTGATATTCAATTATTTATAATCGCCAATAATTCTGTCAAAAATTCAAAGTCTGATCTTCTTAACGAGGAATCACTAATAAATCTGTCAAAATATATGTTTAACTCCTGTAGTGTGAGATAAAATGAGACGTAATTTAAAATAGGGTTTTGGGATGTATGAATCAGAGAAAATTATATAAGATTAAAAATTTTAAGTAAATATTAATTTAAATTATTACATACTCTCTCTCTCTCTCTCTCTCTTACACACACACACACACATATATATATATAAACATAATCAATTAAAAAGAAAATGGAATAACTATGGAATTGAAAACAACGAACGACAAACCAAAATCAGACGCGTAACGTACATTCCCACAGCCCCGTAACACGAGGGTGCAGGATTCTAGAGGGCCCAAAGGCATTAAGTTATAGCTTAACAATCCTTTGTAAGATCTGGCATGGGGTCCAAAAACATGGTTTTGCAGGGGCCCCTAATATTATCCGTTACGCCACTGACCAAAATATAACTATATATAAAAGAAATTGAATAATCTGTAGTTTATTCAAGAAATATTAATTTATTTAACCATGTTTTTTATAATAAAGTAAAAATTAGGTATAATGTTTTATAGAAAAAAAAAGTTTTATTTTAGTAAAATAAAACCTATTCGCACATTCATCCTCGTACAAGAAATATTATTTTCCTTTATCAACTAGACAGCTAAAAAACCTCATGTAAATAAAAATAATTTGAAACTTAACATCTCGAGGGAAATCCAGCATTGGCTTTCTTTTTCACAAAAGGCTCCTGATTAAATTTAATTCTTTATGAAATATTTTAGGTCATTTTAACTTTGCTAAATTTATTAACTTTCATTTTTTAATTTCTTTTAGTATTCCATTAACGAAATTAACTAAATGGCACAACAGCCCATGAGGGCCAAGGCCTCCTGTTCCCTACTCATTATGTGTGACCTTGGGCCCTGAGGTGCATGAGCAGATGTTTCGGTCAGGTGATCAGTCTGACGTGAAGCTCCCGGTGTTAAGTTCCCAAGCAAGCTTGGTACTCATTTATCGACCCACTAAAGGGATGAAATGCTGAGTCGACTTTGCCCAGCCCGGGGTTTGAACCTCAGACCTGTGGTACACAAGAACGCGATGCACTAACCATTCAGCCATTAACCTAATCAATTAAAGCAAATGAACTACTGCAATAAATTTCTCCTTTCAGTGTCTTATGTATTACCATACCCTTTTTTTATCTATAACTCGAAGAAAGTGAAATGAAAGATATTATTTTAGTTCAAAATTCATCTTTAGCTAATTGAAAATAATTCAAGAAAAAATCTGATTTAATTCTTACTTTATGTAAAAAACACTTCTTCTAGTAATACAAACTTTAACCGATATTACTTTCATTGAATTTCTGAAAATAAGTTAAATAACACATACATTATATGTACAAGCATATACATAACTCACGTGTGTGTGTGTTTTTGTATGCATAACAACCAGTTCACTGTGATTGACGAGTATACTCGTCCTGGAGAAGTGAGGGTTTTGTGTCATAACGAGTATATTCGTCATACGTAAAAGGTAGTGACCATTGGCTATTAAAATTGTAATTTTTGAGAAAAGCAAAACATATTCACAAATTTCAAGATGCTTAGAATATTTTGAGGTTAGGCCGGAGTAAAATAAATAAATAAAAAGAGGAAAATTTAAAATACACTCATGCGTTTCTGTATGCACCGACTCTGAAACAGCTTATAAATTCGGATAACGATTTTATTTACATGAGATGATAATATTTTTTAGATGTCAGCCCAAAAGAGACAAAAGCAAAAGTAGGAGATTTAAATTATGATAGGTTTCCTTCAGGTATGGTCAGCCATGGAATTACGTGCAGCTGACCAGGAGCTGAGTCCATTGATATCTGTTGGGATCAGTTATCTAGTTATGGAGTGGTGTAAATGACAATTCTTTGATGTTACAACCATGTGCTGACATTATAATAATGACCCAATGTCATGCTGCCTAAAGAATGATTATTTTACAGAGGTGGGAAAACTATGGTTGCTTTCTGGTAAGAGGACTATGATCAACCTTACTCCAGAACTTCCTTAGTGTCAAGACAGGTAGAAAATATTTTGTCTGTGAAGAAGGAAGTTAATCAGTGTGTGCTTAGATTTCTCAGGACGGGTCTTTTGACGGTCACTAAAATTAATAAATATCCATAAGGCTTACGGTCGGAAAGACCGACGACCTCACAAACCCGTGACCAAGCTAAATTACTTCATAGCCCTCTACATAGATTTCCCGTACAATAAATATTAGTAATAAAATTGGCTATTTTATAAAATAAACCCATCTTTTTGATCCTATATTTTACACTTAATCTGTGATTAATGAGTATACTCGTAAGCGCTCGATTTCCATGGCACACACAGCTGCGCGCTCTCAAACGGAGGCGCCACAATTAACTGATTAATACATTATATAAATAAGCATATATGAGGGTGAGTCGAAACGTAAGTTTCTCCTGTCAACTGTGGTCAGTGAGGGACTGAGTGAAAGTCAAAACATAGAATGTGACATTAAAGATAAGGAATAACTCTCTCTTTATTTTTTCACGTAAGTACCAAGTACATTGGGGCATTTGTCATACCACTTGATAAGCTTCAAAACGCCCAGCAAGAAAAATTCAGAGCTTTGCATCTTTTGAGCTCGCACGTGTCCGATTCCAAATTCTTCTGCTATACCATCGATGGTGAGACGCCGGTTAGCTTTAATCATGTCATCCACCTTAGCACGATAAGTGCCCTGGCAACAGACCGAGACAAACATGGAACAACGAGTGGCGGTCAGCCTGGAACATCTCGTGCGTTAGCATAAGGATGGTAATGGCTTTCTGTTTTGAAATGTGACGAGGGATAAATCGTGGGTCCACCATTTCACTCCCGAAGCGAAGGTCATATCAATGAAGAGAAAAAATCCGTCATCACCAATCAAATGCTATTCCGTATGCAAATCCCTGAATTTTCCTTGGAGGGTTTTTTGAATCTTAATAGCCATATGACAAATGTCTTGTCTTTAATGTCTCATTCTATGTTTTGACTTTCATGCACAACTCTGACCACAGTGGACAGGGGAAATTTACTTTCAGACTCACCCTCGTACATAATGCCCGTGTGTCTTTTTGTATGCATAACATAAAATAATATTGGATGCGTCTATAGCATTCTTTACATCAAGAAAAAGTGCTCCTTTTTTTATTCTATTATTGTATTCGCTTATGGATAATCATATTGTGTTCGAGAGCATTTCATCATCAACCTAAAAAGTTATTAGTATACTCTTTTAAATTTCATCGACATAAATTAAAGAAAGGATCCTAAGATTTTGAGTAATAGATATTTGGAACACCTTGCGTTGAGAGCTAGGAAACGCATTAAAATCCTAAAGTATATTTCCAGGTGTGGTTGGGGTGCTGATGCTGGTACTCTCAGAAACACTTACGTTTCCCTCATGCATCCCATTTTGGAATATGGCTTCCCCATCTTCTGCTGCTGCTCGGATTCAAACTTGCAAAAACTTGAACGTGTTCAACTCAGTGCTGCAAGGATTATTACAGGCCTTCACAATTCTTGCCCAAAAAATATTGTGCTCTATGAAGCTGACCTGCAGCCATTAATTCTTAGGAGAAATGCATGTTTAGTGAAGTATACTTCAGCAAACTCTCCGGTCTTGGCTTTCAGAATCGTACATTGAAAATTCTAAGATCATGGAGCAGTCACCAGAGGCTCAAACGAGGCAGTCCCTTTCGACATGTTGTTTCTGGACACCTTGTTGCTAGTACTATAGAACATCACAGCTTATCTCAGATTATTGACCCTTCTGAGGGTCTTGATGGATATACTTTCATGTTGACTTCTCTATCCAAGTTAGCAAACAAAAGGAACTGCTGTTCGACCTGAAACAGTTAGCTCCTGAAATAATTAATAATTACCTCAAGGACGCTGTTCATATGTACACGGACGGCAGTAAATTTTATAGCGACTGTTCTGGCGGTGGCATCTATATTAGGTTTCGGTAACAGGAAATTAAAATCCAGAGAAAAAATCCGGACTCTTGCTCGGTATTTCATTCCGAGCTTGTTGCAATTCTTTAGGGACTGAACGCCATTGAGTCGCTTCCACAGCTACACGATTTCTGGATTTTTTAGGATAGTAGAAGTGCCATCCAGCACTTGGCCAATTGGCATAACGTGAAGGATCACACAGATACAGACATCCTCAAGATACTTAAGCGACTTTAAATTTCTCGTCAGAGCCATTTCCAGTGGATCCCGTCTCATGTCAACATTACTGGGAACGAAATTGCGGACAGCTTAGCCAGGGCTGGTGCTGGAGCAACTACAACGCCTGCCTCTCCTCTTACTTATTTAGAACTATTTTCAAAGTATAAAACAAAGAATAAAGCCATTTTAGATGATCCCACCTGTGCACTCATGGTATCAGAGCAAATGCCCTGGCGCCTTCTTGGTTCGTGGCAGC
>BMAV01024840.1:182712-207826 GCA_019973955.1 Trichonephila inaurata madagascariensis
TAAAACTTTAATTAATAAAACTGAGGCATGAGTATACGAACATGAGTTCTAAAAGAATTTTAGCAAATGAAATCAATAGATGATTTTGGGTATTATTTTGCAAAAATAATTATCAGTAAAAACTATGAAACAGTCTTATTTATATAAATTAATATAAAACTATTTAATATATTAGACATTTTTTTTACAATTATTAAATACAACTATAAGTGACATGCTTTCTCATCATTAATAATAACGCTGCAACTAAATATTGAAATATTTTAATGAACAAACATATATTCATAGTAAATAGACCTTTGTTTCTTCATTTTAAGAAAAAAAATTATCATTATACTATCCCTTTTTTTTAATATCAGATTAATATCCTTACTTTTTTTCTTGTTAGCTGAATTTTTAATTAGAATTTTTTTTTATAAATAAATTAGAACCTGTTTTTATGTGGTCCTTTTTTATGCGATTTTATTTTTGTGCGACCGTATAAAAAGAATTCTGCAGTGTTTCCATGAATTTGCTTGTTACATGCAAAAATTCATGAAATTTTCGAATATTTTTTGTGCGGTTCCTATCAACCGCACAAAAACAAGTTCAACTGTAAGTATTACCATGTGTCACACATTCATGCATTGCGATACCGATTTATTTTCTATAGATTAAAAAACATACATTTCCTCTTTTCGATTTTTTTAAATTTACCGGAACTAAAAATAGAATTTCAACTTTTCATCCAAATGTTTTAATTCATACTAAATAATTTATTCATAAAAGAACAAAATTTCCAATATATAACTGAAAATTATTCTACAAATAGATTAAAGAAATAAAGTACAGCACTTATTTGACAAAATCAATAAAAAAATAATAGTTACTATGTACTATTAATACATACGCATCTTCATTGGTTACATTATAGCTATAAGTCATTCCGATTCCTTTAGGAGTATATGTCACTCGCTGGCACTTAACAGCCCTCATCCTATGGGCCAATTTATCTTGGGCTATGACATACCATTCTCCAGAATACTAAAGGGGGAAGATATATATATATATTAGTTAAATATTTAAATGAATACGCATTGCCCATCAAAAGTTAAGGTACAGCCTTTTTTTGCGTCTTATTTGAAAACAACGAAGATAGAAACAAAAATATGGGTGGAAATATACATTAAAAAGTTATTTTTTTAATGCGATTGTAACAAAGCCGCCCTTGGGTGCCCTTCTCCTTGATTATCAGCGTGAGCTAGAAGTGTAGGAATAAATGAAGAACTAAAAGAGAGAGAGAGTTTCCATGATCTTAACATGACTTTATTAAGACCTTAAACTTAAACCGCTAACAGATTAGATAATAATAATATATGTGAAGGAATCTACGGTGGATATACACACAATATATATAATACCGAAATAGCGTTACCCGGACCACTATCAGTAACTAATTCCCCTAAGCTCAATTCCAATGCTATCACAGATCCGAATATTAAATAGTCACTCCTACCTTAATGTCGAATGAAGTAGCGATCAATCTGATCCTAGTTGAAGTTGCGATTCACAGGAGTGCAATGGTATGCACCTTGACCTAAGGGCTCTCTGACACGGGTAACTTCTGTTGGCTGTCACTTAACCTTTTAAAAACTCTTCACACTTGAATCGCGGACAATCTTAACATTCCCCAAATTGCCACACCTGTTTACTCTAACTTCGGATGTTTAAAAGCTTCCTAATTTGCATCTTTCCTTCACGCTTCACTTATTGGGTTTGGCTGGAAAAGAATAGACAAGAGAGAGTTGACATTGAGACCAAGAGAGACGATATTGAAACACCAAGTTCCCGTCTCCTTTAAAGTTCCTTCCCATTGGTGGATAGATTTTGATGTCGGAGGGTCGACATTCTGTTCTGTACTAACACGTCGCTGTACAAGCGTGTCTGATTTAAATTCCGTAAGCAAAGTAAGTACTGCACCTTTTACTGTGGTGTTCAAATCTTTACTAATGAAATCAGTGTAAAAAGTTTATCGTCTGCGATTGCCGAATAATGCGTGCACGAGGGGACAATCAGACTAGACACGAAAAATCTCGGAGATTTTTCCAATCCACGGATGAACAGTTTATTAAATTCTGATGGGAGTTCCGTAATAATAAACGATTACTTTGGATACCTTTACCCCGGATATATCTTTATCCCGGATATATATATCTTTTACGTTTCCGTACTCTCACTCCTAGGGAGTCAATTTCTGAAAAGTAAATTCACAACACACTAAACTTAGCAAAAGAAACACTTTTGCTAGTTTTCATGTCTATAAGTCTAATAAATCAAAAATGGGAATTCCGTAGTGTCGTTTTCAGCAAAACCCATTATTAAAAACTTTAAAACCCGTTAAACTTTGGTTAATGTAATTTAAATCGGTCACGTGTGTACAGTGACGTGTTCAAGAAGAATGGAACGTTGTTATAGCTTTCAATAATTTACTTATTAGGACTCCTACAAAATGGATCACGCACACGATCAACAGTGTCTTCTATCACGAAAACTTAAGAATACTTGACAGTTTGACATATCAATGTTCCCGTCTTCTTTTAAGTTCTTTCTCATCGGTGGATAGATTTTGATGTCGGAAGATCGACATTCCATTCTGTTCGAATGCGTCGTTGTGCACCTGTGACTGATTTAATTTCCGTTAACCTGTGATGAGGCTTTCATCGCGTTTTCTCTTAACAGTCCTCTTGGGGTTCTTTGAGGCCAGAATGGCAATTCTTTCCAACCAACTCGAGAAGAAGAACGTGATTATGCAAATTAGGAAACATACATATAATAGAAGCTTAGCGTGTGTGGGGTGGCTATGTGAGGTCTATGTCAAAGGGTGGAAGTGATTAAGATAGCGTTTAGAAGAATACTAAGTCCGAGAATTAACCTACCCGTACCTGTATATCCAAGCTAAAGGTGGATACGAAACCACAAGAATTAGAGCCGGATAAAAACCATGTCAGTTAGTACAAAGAAAGTAGCTGCTTACCTAGGATATAGCGAAAAGCGACTTTGATTAAGCCATAAGGAAAGTGCGTGTATTAGTGAGATTAGAATTAATCTGTAAAGTTAAATATAGTGGTCGATTTCGTGATTATTTGGTAATACAAGTTGTTTCTTCTCATTTCAGATCTGCTTACTTTGATTATTATTATTATTGTGTATCGTGATTTAGTTAAGATCTTAATAAACAGATATTGTTGAACGATTTGCGTGATTCTTCGTCCTTCCCTACAGAAACAGGTCGCGTAGATAATGGAGAACAGGGGCACCCACGGGTAGATGCCTCACAAACCAAAATACGCACTCTACCTTTTCTATGACGTTCGCATCTGTACTAATGGTCAGTGTAACAAATTTATCGTCTGCCATTGCCGAATAATGCGCACATGTGCGGCCGATTGGATTAGACCCGAAAAATCTTGGGGGAGTTTCGAATCCACGGATGAACAGTTTATTACATTCTAGAGCCTAAATCCGTAATAATAAGTCATAACTTTTGGATACTTTAAGCCCGGACAACCTGTATTATATCTAACTCCAACACATTGTTAATAAAATCCAATTAGATAAAAATGTCTTAATGTTTTATGACAAGCAATGAAATATACAGAGTGCCCATAAACTCAATTTCAAGCGGGCATAACTTGAACTGAGAGAGGGAGTCGCACCAGAGTTTGGAGCATAATAATAAAAAAAAGTATCATATTACTTGGTTAAATGATGACTAGAATAATTTTAAAAATGGGGAATGTTGACATCATCCATCAAATTATTTTGTACTGTGCCTACACATTTCCTAGTTTTACAGTGTATTTACAGTTTTACTCAGTTTTTTCACTAACGCGATTTTACATAGACATGCTATTAATCACAGTCACGAGAAGGACAAAACACTTGTCAGGCTTGGTTAAAATTAACGTAGTTTGTTTGGGTCTGGAGTTTTGAAAATGATGTCACTTAATTTTGATTCTCCATACAAAGAAAAAATAATGCATACTACCCAATGTAAGTTTTTCAAATATAACCCATTTAGTAAACATTCCAAAATGATACAATACTTGTTTCTATGCATAACAATCATGGAGAATTTTTTTTTCCAAATCCTACTATTAGTTCACTCTCTCACTATATATATATTAGGTTGGGGGAAAAGAAATCCATTATTTTGCATAAAAATCAAGACTTAACATGACTTTCAAGACCATGTTTCGGATTGTCCGATTTGGATCAAATATGCACCATTTTGTTGTATGATTTGTTGCCATTTTAAAAATAGCTTCATGGTGCTTTTCTCATAGAAGTCTTCGTCCTTATTGGCAAAAAACTCTAGTAATCGATTTTCACAATCTTCTATTGATCCCAATTTCTTATCACTCAGGAAGTTTTGCAATGCGAGAAAATGATGGTAATCGCTTGGTGCCAGGTCCGGACTATCTGGTGGATGCATTAAAACTTCCTAACCAAGCTCTCATAGTTTCTGGCGAGTCACTATAGACGTGTGTGTCCTGGCGTAGTCCTGAAAGAACACAACACCTTGCGACATGGCCATCGTTCGATAGCCATATCGTGGGGTGTCAGCGTAAGTTAGAGGTATGGGATTCTCGGAATGATGAGACATTTTAGAATTCTTAATATGACTTTTATTAAGAATTTAACTTAGATTACTTAGATATCGAACAAACTTATATTAAGTGAGAATAAACCAAAACTCGTAGTCTTAACTAACTCAGATCGCGCAATTAGATCACTTATCAATATAAATATATTATATCTGCCTAATCTCGTCTCAATAATATACTAGCGTTCAGAATATAATCTTCCTACCTTGATTGAATACTCAACGGTTCAATCACTTTCAGATAGGCTGTTGGCCTCACGTGCAATAGTATGCACCTTGTAGTAATGGCTAGATATCCGTGATTCTTTGGTAGGCCGTCAAATTTCACTTCTACCTTTCCCAAACAGAACTTTCTCTAAATTGCCATCTTTGCTCACTAAACTTTCTATCCTTTTAAAGGTTATCTTATTTTCATCTATGCTTCGTTTCACCTCTTGGATTTGGGTTGGAAAAGTTTTGCCATTAATCGTGGCCGTCAAAGAACATAGAGGTTATGTTAGAGGAAGAACGCGAGAGATGTCACAACCTCTTCTATTGGCCAATTCTGGCCATTTCTGGTCAATCACTAGCTTCAAACGTTCCAGTTGTGGAAAGTAGAGATCTGAATTTAGTGTTTGACCATACGGAAGCAACTCATAACAACATATTCCTTTCCAGTTTCACCAAATACACAGTACAACCTGCCTGGTCATTAGTCCTGGTTTGGCCACCGTTTGAGCTGCTTCACCGCGCTTTGACCACGATAGTTTTCGCCCGATATTGTCGTATGTGACCCAGTTCTCATCCCCAGTCACCATCCGTTTAAGAAGTGGGTTCCGTTTGGCCAAGGCTTCGCAGATGGAAATTCGATTCATCATGTTTTTTGGTGTTAATTGGTGTGGCACCTAACCATCGAGCTTTTTTTGACTCCAACTTTGCGCAAATGGTTTAAAACTATTTTTTGGTTCATCTTTAGCTGTTAGGCGATGCTACGACTACTAACATCACAGTGAATTTAGATTATTTCTGTGATTTCATCGACATTTTCGACGACGGGCCTGTCTGTGCGAGGTGCATCTTTAACATCAAAAATGCTTGAACGGAATGGATGAAACCAAAATTGCACGTAGTTAGCTCGAATATTGGAAATTAATAGTTAAAATGATTATTCGAGGTTAAAATTTAAATAGAGTTTGGAAAGCGAGGAGATTAAGAAAAATAAA
This sequence comes from Trichonephila inaurata madagascariensis, assembly GCA_019973955.1. Lineage (NCBI taxonomy): Eukaryota > Metazoa > Arthropoda > Arachnida > Araneae > Nephilidae > Trichonephila > Trichonephila inaurata. Next base: position 188,560 of record BMAV01024840.1, read on the forward strand.
ATTTAGGTAAGTAATATTTCTTAAGGGCCATTAAGACCCTCGAATAAATCACGTTTTGCTTCTTGGAGGGTTGTGACGGACTCACGCGTCTTTTCTGTACCCGAGGGGGCCTTTTCACACAATAACAAACAAAAAAAATAGTCCAACAGCTTATTTAAAAAGGAAAATCGTTCGTTGTGTCCCTGTAGCGCAATTGATAGCGCGTTAGACTTCTAATCCAAAGGTCGTGGGTTCGAATTCCACCTGGGATGGGCTAATTTCTGAGAATGTGATTTCTCTTTTACTCTAGTATTTTATTAGAATAATTAAATTTAATTAATGTATAAATCGTAACAAAAAAAATAATAACTCAACACCATATATAGAAAGGAAACTGGAAAAATGCAATTAAAATTGCTTTCTATTTTGTCCCTTTATATTGTGATTCTGTCACATGTATATACGTATTTATATTAATTGTAATTATTTAATAAAAAGTAACTAAAATAAAAAAAATTGTTACCCTAAGTAGGAATTGATTTAAAAAAAAATTTGTTACTTGCTTTATGAACATCTTCAAATTAAAAACACCTTTGTTGATACCCTCCATCACATCATTAGATAATGTGATCGCAAATTCCACAACTCTTCACAGTGACTTTTTTCACTAACGTGATCTTTCATAGTCGTGATATTAATCACAGTCACAAGTGGGGAAGAAAACCTTTTGCAGGATTAGTTAAAATTAACGTAGTTTGAGCCGGTTACAGAAAATGATATCACTGAACTTGGAAGCTTTATAAAAGGGAAAATTTTGCATACTATTATACGCAAGTTATTTCAAAATACGACCCATTTAGTGATAATCCCAAAATGGTACCACGCTTGGTACAATTCTAACCACAACAATTATTGCCACTTTTTTCTTTTACAAAATGACTTTATTTCAAAAACTCAATCTTAAGTGTGTGTAACTAAAATTAAACAATAACGGAAAATATTTTTGTAATACTTTAATGAATTAATCGTTTGAAATCCTTGGCTTTTACACACACACACACGAATGCAGGCTCTGCATCTTTTTAAAAGTGATTGCTTGACGAGTCATGTATAAATAGACTAAACTCAGTGATGCAACAACCCATGAGAGCCTAGGTCTATTGCTCCCATCTCAGTATACGTGATCATTGGGCGATGAGGGGCATGAGCAGATGTCCCGATCAGGTGGTCAGTCTGAAGCGAAACCCCCATTAATCACCAAGCAAGCTTGGTACTCATTTATCGACCCAATAAGAGAATGAAAGGCTGAATCGACCTTTCGCAGCCCGAAGATAGAACCCCGGACCTGCAGTGTGGAAACGCGATACGCTACCACTCGGCCAATGGGCCTTCCATGAATAATTAGTTAAACCTCTATTTCTTCCCCTGCTTTAGCAATCCTTGGGCACAATTGGGATACATTTCCGATTCGTTTGGAAAAAAATTAAAAGGTGAACATTTGATTCTTAAAAGCAGAGGCTCCCCAACTTTTTTGTCTCATTGCCATTTTTAATGTGTGTGTAGACCGTACTTACTTAATATTAATTTTTTGCAAATTTATCAACTTAAATGTTTTTTGACAGCTGGTATGGCACTACTTGAAAAGTTTTATGATTCTAAATGTAGTTAAGTAGAGTGTTTAAAACTTAAAGTACATGAATTGACATGTAACATGTAAATTGATTAAATTAAAATTTAATTAATATATGAAATAATTGTTACATAAAAAAACTGAGCAACAAACAAATGTTTTTAATGGGTAGGATGAATCTGTTGCTTCAAAAATAAACTTTCAACACATTTGGCCTTAATCTTAAAGTTTAAACCTAAATCTCCGTGGTTTTAGTAGTATCTAATCTTTCTTTCTTTTCCTTTTCTTTTTTTTTTTTCTTTGGAGATTGGGGGGCAAGCGCGCTGAAACTCCTCCTCTCTGAGTGAGTGAATATTAACTTCGCACTGTTCAGCTACACGAGGGCTTTTGGCTATGGACCACGCAATTTTGAACCATGTTCAAGTGACGTGGACGACACCTGAGCTGGCTCCCCCTCTCCTAACTACCACACCAACGGGAGAACGATTCAGCTCTCGACAGATTTAACGTGCATCGCTGCCCTACACGGCGGGTCTTTAGTGGTACTGGACTCGAACTCATGACATACCTGCCATGATCCGATACCTTGACCACTGGGCTACCGCAGCCCACCCTTCTCTCTGAGAAAAGCAATTAAAAACTTTCTTGAAATTTTCCATAATTAGGGATAAATAACAGGTATATCTTTTTAAAGCCAAAATTGCTGACATTCGTTTCTAAACATTGCTTTAAGATCTCCGTTACTGCCTATTCTGATTAGTTAATATTATACTATGACTTTTTTTTCAATGTGACAACATGAATTCATTATACATACTGTGATATTACCATAGTCAAAGCATTCCCAAGCCTAGTTTCAAAACCTGAATAAAGGGCATTTAAATGTTGAACATTGGTTTTCTGGCAGATTGCCTGTGAAAAAATGAAAAAATGTTAGAATTCGCGACGTCCAGTTTTATATTCCTTTAGCTTAATTCTGACACAAGAAAAACTCAAATGATGGTCATTTTCTTTATAACATTTATGTTGTCGCCTTTTAACGGCAAATTAATCCTAGTAAATTTAGTAAATAAAGCTTTTAAACAGATAAAGCTGGTTTACACTTGATTAAATTTTCTTTTAAAATTAAAGTCACGATCTGATTTAGGCTATCGTAGACCCCCATTTATACCTCATGGACCCCCAAATTTTGTTTTCACTGACGTGGACCCCTTCCAAGTCGTAATAGACCCCTTGGGGTCCATATAGACCACTTTAGAAATCACTGCTTTAAAGTATTACAAAACTGTTTTCCGCATTTTAAAAAAAAAATTGCCTCATTCGAGTTACACACTTAAAATTGAATTTCTAAGAATGAAATAATTTTTTGTTAAAAAAAAGAGATTGGCTATATTTGTAATGGATAGAAAAGTAACAAGTGTTGTAAAATTTTGTAACTTAAATTAAATGGGTCATCCTTTGAAATACTTTGACTAGGATAGAGTGTGTGTGTAATATTTTTTTCTCTTTATGGTGAGTCAAAGTTAAGTGACATCATTTTCTCAAATCGAGTCAAACTATGCTAATTTTAATAAACCAAAAAATTGTTTTCCTCTATTGTGACTGTGATTAATAGAACGGCTATGAAAGATCCCGTTAGTGAAAAAATCACTTTTATAATTTGTACCTAATGATATAACGGTGAATGTGAAAGAGGTGATTTTAAAATGAAGATATTTTGCAAATAAGAGAGAAATAATTGTCGTGATTGTTATGAAGAGTAAAGAACAAATGCTGTACCAGTAATCTTTTTTTATCTTAAGTAATTGGGACATTTTTTGAAGAACTAAGTGACATTATTTGCTCAAACCCTGACTCAAACTACATTATTTTTGACTAAACCAGCAACATTTTGGTCCCACTTGTGACTGTGACTAATAATTGTGTGTAATGTAAAATCACATAAGTAAAAACCTCACCGTACAATTGTGAAATTTGTAGTCACAATTTTAATAGTGTGATAAAAAGTGTCAATTAGGAACATTTTCAAAAATACACTGGTGTTCAAAATTAAAAGAATTTACATATTATATCGAATTTCATGAAACATTTGAACGAAATGTAAAAATACTACTTAGAAACAAACATGCATATCTTGTGTGTTTAATACATAAACGTATAAGTGTATTTGGGCAGATCTAGTCGATTAACAAGATTTATAAGCGCATGTGCCAAAATCCGCATTTCATTCGCCAGCCCACCTCGCTAAATTTCTAGGTGTTTTTTTAGCAGCAATCGGTTATATTAAAATTCATACAATAAAAATAAGTTATCACCAATGTTTAGATGATGGAATAAGGTTTGGGATTGTGGACCTCATCCTCATAGAGCATGCTTGAAACGTTCTGGGACGGCAATTACAACTCTCCTCCGTGAATCATCGAAGGTCTGAAAAACAGAGTTACTGAACGCGAATGGGATTAATTGCCACAGGAACTCATAAAATCCCTTATCCCCGGTATAAAACCATGGTGTAAGACCTGCATATGTCTAAGAGGGTAACATACTCCCTATTATAACTATTTTTTATTCTATTTTGCAACTGCTCGTTCAGATGTTCCAACTGCAATGAGTGTTTTCAACTGCTCGTTCTTATGTTCCAACTGCAATGAGTGTTATGCACAATCATGCGTGTGTATTATAGTTGTTGAATAGTTATTTTTTTTGCATAATGTCAACCCTACGTACAAACCAAATTTCATTGAAACCTGACCTGTAGTTTTAGAGATAATTGACCAAATCTGAGAATTCTCTGAATTTTGAAAACCAGTATAAAATTAGTCAACACTTACTCAAGTGTTATGGAATTTTTTTCTCCAGAACTGATATATAACCGCCCCTTTCACCCCTCACCTGTGTGAGGTTGAGTTTCGGGGCAACCAATATGAGACTTTATAGCAATTTAGAATTTTTAAAATTATTTATCTTTATGTTTTGGCTACTTTAATTCATCTGGTACAAAAGAATCTCTTACTCTCTCATAGTCCAGATCTTTCACAAATCTGTTCATTCTAGGACAAGTTCCGATAATCAACTGACATGTTATACAGGGAATACAGGCGATTAACAGGAAAAGGGCGTGCCTCAACATGTTTCAAGCGTGATCCTGTAAAATAAAAGAAAGAAAAAATAAGCAGACATACCTGAAAGACTTTATAATACCGCGACATAAATTATTATATTTTATTTTTATTAAATCATTATTTTCCAACATATTTTCTATGGTTATTTGATATACAGGGTCTTTAGATGAAATAAATAGATCTCGGAAAGCAATAGAGAAATAACTTACCAAATAGCCCAGTGCTAAGACTAACACAATGACTAAGCCACAACAGTTAAGATACCAGAAACTAGAACGTTGCCGGGAGTTAAAAGATATTGTTCGATATTTTTGTTCTCGTTAGTATCGAGAAAATAAAAAATTTGTTCTTTTCTTCATGTCATTTTTTCTGTAAATACAGCTCAAAAAGGAAATAATGAAGAGTATACAAACGAAATTCTTCGAGTTGGAAAAAAGCATAACAAAAGACAACTGCGTAGAAAAGATGCCAACGTAGGTTCAATAATGTTTTAACGGTAATGTTAATAACGGTATTGAACTTAAAAGGCATTTTTAAGAATAAGTATTTTTTTTACAAAACAAATAACCGGAATTCTTTAGTTTACCACTGCTATGTATTTCTATTTTAATATTGCAATAAATTGAAATGATGAAATGTTAATATCTAATTGAACGCGTATTAAAGAATTTTTCAAAAAATTATAAGCGCATTTTTATAAAACTATAAAAAATATTTTTTATTGTTTTATAAGTCAATAAATGAAGTAGTTAATATTATAAAGTAGAATTCTTTCCTCTTAAATTTTATTGAAATATGTCAATTTTTTTAAAAAAAAAAACGTTAAACTTTTTAACTCTTTTAAGGTGACACAGTACCTTTGGTCGTTCAAAAATTCAATCTTTTAAAAACATTCAATTTTTTGAAATTAATACAGAATGCTAGGAACGTTTTATTAAGCAAACCGCATCGAAATCTGACAATAATTACTCTCTCATTTACAAAAAGTGTACATTTCAACAGTGATTTTTACATTAAACAAAACGCAAACAGATTTTTTGTGTGGATTTCGTTGTTTGGGTATTTTTTTTTGTTAAAATGGAGCTTAGATGCAACATTAGATCTATTAGCGATTTCCTTTCACGCACAGCTACGGTCCATAAATCTTCAATTTGTCCTTTAATCTGGGTTGCTCTGGCTAAGACAATGATCCTCTGGTCTCGGACCCACTTATAATTCAACTGGACTGGCACTACTAGACCGACTCACAGAATTAAGACTTTTCTCCTACAACTTTATCTCATTTCACTATGCTTACTTAGTGCTCGGAGCTTCACTTAGCGATCCTCGCGAATGCTAACATTCCAATATATATGATTCCTAATTTGCATAAACACGTTCTCTTCTTGGGTTTGTAGGAAGGAATTGCCATTCTGGCCCCAAGGAAATCCCAAGAGGACAATTAGTAGAAATACCGATAAAGCCCCGTCGCAAACTGTAAATCCATTTATAAATATATTTATAACGTTTAAACAAAAACAAAATGAATTAAGAAATATTTTAACATTTAGTGTACAGTACATAAAGAAAATTTTATTAGTATTATAGAATTATAATTTGATCTAGCTTTTCAAATATAATTCAAAGGCACACTGAAGTCAAAAAAGTATTGGGACACTTTTGAAATGAGAAATTTAACAAATATACAGCGCATCAATGGAATTTAATTTCACGCCACATTTTTAGCCTAGAAGTTATATTATAAACTTTTCAACAGATAAGATTATTTATAGAAAAAATGGCGATAAACAAGGATATATTGGTTAGTGTGCAAAATCCCATTATAAGTCATTGGAAAGAGGGGAAATCAGTTCGCTGTAAAGGGTAAAAATCTTGAAATTGAGTAAGTTTACTGTTTTTAGCATCATTGACAGGTTCAAGAAAACAAAAAGTGTTGAAAACAAGCAAAGATCAGGGCGTCCAAGGATGTTTAATGAACCTGCAGAAAGGTGGATTGTGAGACAAGTACACATTAATCCAAGAACTAGTACCGTAAAAATGACTTTGCAATGTAAAAGTAGGTTCAGAAAATCAGAAAATCTTGAAACTGTCAGAAATGTTTTAAGAAATATCATGGCAGAGTACCTCAAAGAAAGCCCTACATCAGCAAAGCAAATAAATAAGCTAGGTTGGCATTTGCTAAAATGTGTGTAAAGCAATCAACTGAATATTGGGAAAATGTAATTTTTGTTGATCAAAGCAAATATAACATTTTCGGATCGGATGGCAAGGAAAAAGTTTTGCGGAAATCAAATATAGCAATGCATGTCAAAACTTTACGGCCTACTGTTATATATGGAGAGGATAACCAAATTGTCTGGGGATGCATGGCAAGCTCTGGTATCGGAAACTTACATTTTATTGATGATATAATGAATAAATATGTCTATCTTGACATTCTCAAGCGAAGTTTAAAGCAAAGTGCGACAATTTAAAGACATTTTAAGTTTTACCAACATAATGACCCAAAACATACTGCATATATTTTCAAGTTATGGGTCCCCTAACGGTCCTAGAGTTATTAAGACTTCCGCACAAAGTACAGATCTTAATCCCACTGAAAATGTGTGGAATTATTTGCAGCAAAAACTATATGAGCACCAAATTTCTAACAAGCATAATTTAAGAAAATATTTGGTCGAAGAGTGGACCTAACTCGATAGATCGTTTTGCAAAAAATTGATCCAATCCATGCCAAATAGACTTCGAGACGTCATAAAATGCAAGGGCGACCGAACAAGATATTAATTTCCAAGTTTGAATCTCGTTTTTCTTAATTTATTGGGAAGTGTCCCAATACATTTTTGAGCACGTTTTTTAACTCGATTTCTTTCATTTTCAATTTTAACCATAGTTGCATTAATGTATAAGTTTTGTTCAAATTATTATTATTTGTATTTACAAAAAAAAACAATAACTTTTTTTTGTTTCATTTGTATGTTTAAATAAAATATTACGATAAAAATCTATGAACTGTGTGTCCCAATACTTTTTTGACAGACTGTATATATTTTGTATTCGTAACCTTTTCATGAATTTACCAGGCGAGTTCAACTGTTATTTGTTTCTTCCCTTCATATGTGTTCGGACACTGACCAAAAATTCACAATACTTTTTAATTTACAAGACTTTTTATTAGGAAAAATTTACAGTGCTTTTTAATAACGTTACACAAAATATATTATGCTATTATCTGAGTTGTATAAACATATGGAAAGTTTATTGCTGAACTCCTAGTAAAATATAATTCTACTTTATATTACAGTATACTATACCATATTATTTACCTTGAATGACAAGAAAATTTCAGAAACTATGCAATTTAATCAGTAATGATTCCCGAAACGAGAAAAGCGCCAAATGAGAAAATAATAAAAGAAACTTTTTGTCTTATTATTCCCAACACAGTTGAGTTCCGTTTTGCGTGACGCATTAAAACTGGTTGGTGATTGGTTTGACACACGTCATGAAATCCCTTCGACAAGCGAAACATGTCAAGAAATTTTAAAATTTTCAAATTAAGTTAGCCAAAGTTTAAGTGATTCAGTGCCTTCGGCCAGAACTTTTGATCGGTTACTATTTTTAAAATTCTATTTGTTGGCAGTGAATCATTATTCTTCTCAATTATAATGAAATCCCGTATTAGTACTTGGCGAGGATTTTTTTTAGATGTTTTAGATTCTATCCCGCACATCGAGATAAGTTTGTAACCGGTCTATTCGAGAAACTTTTATTAATCTCTTAGGAGTAAAACTATTCTTTTTAACTGTTAGTTCTTTTGAAAGCGTTCCCTCGAAGAAGAAGACTTGATTTATTCAAATGAGTTGTTCTATTTAAGCGTTGGCATTTAGGTACACGATGTTAGTCGACAAATAGATGATAGTTGATAATTGGTGATTAAAATTGTGAACTATATTTATTGTTACGACTGTGGGTCGTATAATTAAGAAAGATATTTACAGTGAATTCTAGCAAAGAAGTCAAGAGTACTCCAAGAGTAAGTGGAGTAAATTATACTTATATGTTAGTAGCCTTAAGGCCTCACAGGATTCTTCAATTGCAAATTTTCCAATTTTTTGAAAAAAAATATATTTTACAGCCTCAATATTTCTGAGCATTTTGATACCAAAATTGTGTTGATACTGTGAAAACTTCCGAAGTTATTGATAAATAAGTAGTGGAACTTAAACGAAAACTCTCTTTCTTATCTTTAACTTCATTTTTTGCAAAACAAAAAATTTTAGCTTCCACGTAGGATTTCTCAGAAACTATTTATGGTATCAATTCGAAATTTTATACATGTGTTCAAAATAAGGCCCTTCATAACTTATACATCAATTTTCAAAAAAATATTTAATGAAATTTTTTTTATTTGAATTTTAATTATTCTTTTTCGTAAAATTTTAAAATTTTCGTTATAATTGTATTTAAAAAAAATTTTCTCTAAATTTTTTAAAAGTTTGTATAACTTTAAAAGTAAACATTTTTATACCAAGTAAAATTAATTTTGTAATTTTTGATCATTTTGTACTTCAGAATCTTGCGCGGTGTAAAATACTAATTTTCACATTTTTGAAAATGTGTCCAATTTTTATTTATTTTTCTAACTTTTTAAATTTCTTTCCAAATTCTCTGAAATTTTGAGATATTTTGTAAATATATATTATTATCATGAGGTAAAAATTTCAAATAAATGTTTCGCTTTATTGCTGAGTTACATTGGTTTGAAGAAGGATGTTCTTTTAGAGTGCACGGATATCTGTTAAGGGTCCTGTGAGCCCTTAAGCCGTGGGATTGCAATTCTAATTATTTACTAAGTGCATTTCCTACCTTTAGTTGTGTTTATTAAGTAAATTGATTTTAAAACTTGTTACGCGCGGCTGATATTTGCTCGAACCCCCAAACCCTAACAACCTCTAATAGGTTGTTGCAAGTTTTTCACTTGAATGGGGTTCCAAGGCTTCAATCAGAAAAAATAGCGTTTATCATGATCGAACTTTATAAATATACTTGCCGTTATCAATCCGTTTTTTAAAGCAATTCATAATAATGTATGACTTTTTTTTTTCAAGCTATTGATATCTAAGTCTTAGCATTCATTGAGCATTCGATATTATTCCAAAATATTTTTATAGCACTCCTGTTCTTGATTTAAAAAGAACAGGACTTGAGTTTCTAAAATGGAATGTATACAGGGTGTCCGGGCTTAAAGTAACCAAAAGTTATGACTTATTTTTACGGAACTACCCACCAAAATGAATTAAAATGTTCATTCGTTGTATGGAAAACTCTCCGAGATTTTTCGGGTCTGGACCGATGCACGCATTATTCGCCAATTGCAGACGATAAACTCTTTACATCGACTCCATTAGTAAAGATGTGGACGCGACAGTAAAAGATGCAGTGCTTACTTTGGTTAACAGAATTCAAATTAGTCACGCGTGTACAGCAACGTGTTAGAACATAATGGAGAATGAATGTCATTACTGGCTTGCCTAATGAACTTCTCAGGACTCCTACAAAATTAATCACGTGCTCGATCGACAGTATCTTCTACACGAAAACTTAAGGATACTTGCCAGTTTGAGACACCAAGTTCCCGTCTCCTTTAAAGTTCTTTCCCATTGGTAGATAGATTTTGATGTCGGAGGGTCGACATTCTGTTCTGTACGAACATGTCGCTGTACAAGCGTGACTGATTTAAATTCCGTAAACAAAGTACGCACTGCACCTTTTACTGTGGTGTTCAAATCTTTACTAATGAAATCAGTGTAAAAAGTTTATCGTCTGCGATTGCCGAATAATGCGTGCACGAGGGGCCGATCGGACTAAACCCGAAAAATCTCGGAGATTTTTCCAATCCAAGGATGAACAGTTTATTAGATTCTGATGGGAGTTCCGTAATAATAAACTACTACTTTTGGATACCTTTACCCCGGATACCCTATATATATCTTTTACGTTCCCGTATCCCACTCCTAGGGAGTCAATTTCTGAAAAGTAAATTCAAAACAGACCTCTACTTAACAAAAGAAAAAGTTTCAGGCCAGTTTTCAGGTCTATAAGTCTAATAGTTCAAAAATGGAAATTCCGTAGATTCGTCTTTAACAAAACCCGTTATTAAAAACCCACGTCATCAAATCAAAAGATGTCGCCAAATGCCGTAATCTTTTTCTTAACATTAGTGGGAACGGTTTCCACTACAAGTTGTCTATCACGTCATTTGGTGACTTTGCACATACACACATAAGGAATTTCTTAAACAAGGAGGTATTTGTAAAAATTCCGCTACAAAATTTCTCTTAAAACATTTATTCCTTTGGAATCCCTTGAAGTATCAGCGCCTTGCAAAATTTTGGAAAGATAAGATTCCAACGGTGTGGGCTTAAGTTACAAATAAATATATAAACATTCAATTTTATATATAAGGTAATGATCATCTTACGCTGCAGTTACTAACAAATCATTTAATCATTTTGTTATTCTGAGATTAAATTTCTCTTAGAAAGCAACAGAAAGATTTCTAAATCGAATCTGTTGCCACTAACTATATTGACACGTATTATCTTATTTATATTCAGTATCATATGATGCCCTTAGCTATCTATCCCTATAAATTAATTTTGTGAGGTAACTACTATTTTGACAAACACATGGGTTATTTTGTTTTCCCTCAAGTCAATATTATCCATAAAATTACAATTTTTTCTCTCAACATATATATTTTAGGCTTACTTAAATAACCAATGTAACGTACTGTAACGCAACACTTTTTCAGTTCGGTGGCTTAGAGGTAGCATGCCCGACTCGTAAGCTCAAGATTGGGGGGTTAGATTTTCTGGGTACGGAAAAGGTCGGCACGCTCGTCACATGGTTATGTGGTATGTAAAAGATCTCTTGAGTATCAATTTGGCTATGGTACTCTTGGAAAAATTATTTAGCAACTCGCAATATTTAGCATCCGAAGAGAGCTTGAATTAAAGTTAATTCAAGTGTCAAAATTTGGTAGCGATAGCTGCTACTGGATAATGCTACTACTGAAACGGTTCTCACTTTTGGGAGACTTGCTGCGTCTGCTTCCGCTTGTGTGCCAAAATGCAGCCCCATTTGAAAAAAAAAATAATAATGATTTGCAATTTACTGCAACTTGATCAAAACATTTTCCAAGATGTGATGAAGCATCTGATTAATTGTACAATTATTAGTACAATAAATTTCATCATAAGTGATACAAGTCGAGGAATACTGACAGAAAAATATCGATGGGGAAAATATCCTTGTTGTTCTCAATTATCAAATTTAATTCATAAAATTCAAAACGTAACATTTCCAATAATTAAATCAGAAGTATATTAAACATAGTTCTTATAAATATATTTTAATAGCAAGTGATATATTATATTAGAAATCAAATTATATTTTTAGTGACAATTTAGATAAACTTAAATATATCAGAGACGCACACACACACAGTCAGACCAGTATTAGTCCACTGGTGAAAATAATTTTGAAAAAATATTTGTCCTAATATCTTTTGTATGCCAATTATAAGAAGTTCGGATCATTTTATGTGTAAGTAACAATGCTCATTACCATAAAAAATATTATCCCAGAATAAAAGCTTTAAAAAAATTAAAAATAAAATTCATAATAGGAAACTGAAAACAGAAAATATATATCCACATATAATATATTTCTCTGAATTACATTCTGTACAAAAGTATAATTCTCAACTATCTCACAGTATAATTTTTTAATTTCCCTGATTTCAAACTAAATAGCAACAGGGGATCTTAATTATTTCAGAAGTATTTTTTTACTGTATTTGCTTATACGAGTATGTAACTGAAACCTAAATTAAGACCGTCTGAAGAAAAACAAAAAAAATATTTTAATACATTTCAGCGTGTAATTATATTGTACAACACTCAAAACTAATAAAAATTATTTGTTAAATATATCTGCATTGATCACAAACAGAAGAAAGGTATTCACAAGTAATTGATTTAACTTTTTCTGTTGAAATAATTTAGAATTATTATCTCCATACTCTAAGTCTGCTTTTTAATCGCTTAAAAAAACTTTAAATCACTTATTCGATGGTAAAAATTGTCTTTTAAAAAAATATTCCCAAGGAATTTTGTGATTATTTTTTTTCTTCACAGTATTATTTTTCATTATGAGAAAGAGAAAATTAACTTACATCCAATTGGAATTATTAGTAATTCGTGAAATTATTCAAATTCTGCTTTCTTTTATTTCATAATTCACTATCTTGGCTATTTTATTATTTTTCCCAATTACTAAGTAGCACTTAGTATTTCTTAAAGCCATTAAAAAATAAACACCTTACCATTATTTTGTTCATAAAATTTATCTATCCCTTTTCTTCATAATAAATAAAAATAAAATTTAATAATTTTATGCTAAAATAAAATAATAATTGCTGCTAAAATAAAATTTAAAATGTAACATATTTTTACATTTTTTAATTCATTTATTATGTTTATTCCTTCTAATTAAATATATGTGTGAGCAATGTGTAAGTACTCATTCATATATTCGATTCTTTAATCAATAAGAGGAACAAATTTATTTCCATAATAATGAAAATATCGTCTGTCGTCTCGAATAATAACCAAAACTCCACGACTTGTATATAATAAGCAGCCTTTTATTTCTTACTTTTGGAAATGCTGTCAACCTTTGTTCATTTATTCTACAAAGATTTTTAATATATTTATATTTGAAAATATTATATGAATTTCCAGCTGCCATTCTGAACGTAAAAATCGTTTGGAAAAATAATCTTATAATTCGGTTGTTCTTACTAGCTTCATTTAGAATTTCGTATGCTATATATTGTATAAATTTTACATTAATAAAACAGCTTGATATGATGTAATTTTACTCTGAACATATGTGAATTTATTTTATATATCTGAACAAAACGTTGAATTTTTCCGTTGGTGCAAGTTATCCTTTTATTACAAATTTTAATATAAAAGGGGTAGTTTTTTAAAATGTCTTTACTGACTGAATGTTTGCTTGTGAAGTCCATAATAAAAAATTTAACTAGCTTTAATTATTTATTTTGAATTAAAACTATACCTTTCCTTTTTTTTTTCGACACTTTTTACTTCATTTTTCGTGATAAAATGTCAAAAAATATTCGTTTTTAATCATTTTTATTAAGTGTCGCTATTTTATTTCAAGCATTATTTTATCACTTTCTAAAGTATACCGTTTTTATTTTAGATAATATATTCTTTTTAATATATACAGTGGGCCACAAAAGTGTTCTTACACTTGCAAGTTCTTATAAAATTTAATGTTTTCGACTAATATAAATTAATATATTGTAATTGTAATTTTTTTATGATATCTGCAACTTATTTTTAATGGAATGTCATAGTTATTTTTTTAAAAATAGTATAACTATTTTTTTAAAAAATTAATAATCAAAAAGCTATTAAAAAATTACGCCACAAAAGTCTTCGTACACTTAACAAAAATCTAAACTTAGCTTTAAATATTGTATTTCTTTCTTAATTTAGTACTTAGTAGGATAAGTTTTAGTGTCCACAACAACTTTTAAGCATCTTGGTATAGATTTAATCAGTTTTTTGTAATTTCTGCATCGATTTTCCTCCATTCTTCTGTGATTATTGTTTTTACTTCACATTTTGTGTTAATTTGTCATGCTTTCTTTTTTTTATATCAAAATCTCACCAAATATGTTATAATGGGCTAAATAAAGTGATTGAGGGTTTTTTTTCATAAATTGGGGGCAGTTTTGGAGACGCCAGTGGCGTACATTGAAAGCAGTGCGCTTGGCGTCATTATCCTGTTAAAAAATGAAGTCGTTTCCAATATCCAAATTTTGAGCGGATAATTTAAAATTTCTCTTTAAAATATTTAAATAGAGCTCATGATTCACAATATCAACAAAAATTACCAAATTACCTAATTCTGTGGCCGATTTACGCCCCTACGCAAGAATGCTTCCACCTCCGTGTTTTATTGATCCAATTAGATTTTTGGGATTAAGTTTCAGAAAATTCAAAATTGGCAGCAAATTGATTGGGATGGCAGATAATTCAGAATTTTTGGTTCCGATGGGCCTATATAGCTCGTAATTGAAAAAGTAAGGAGTTTAATCCCATGAATTTATGTCGAACAAGAACTCCTCCACCTCCATGCTTCAGCATTGAAGTGAATGTGTTCTGGCGTGGGGGTGTAAATTGGCCTCAGGATTAGATAATTTGGTATTTTTTGATGGTATTGTGAATTATGAGCTCTATTTAAATATTTTAAAGATAAATTTTAAATTATCCGCCCAAAATTTGGATTTTGCAGACGACTTCACTTTTTTACAGGATAATGATGCCAAGTGCACTGCTCTCAATGTACGCCACTTGTGTCTCTATAACTGTACCCAAATCATAAAAACACCTCCTCAATCACTTTATTTAGCCCAGTAGAACACATTTGGTGAGATTTTGATGTAAAAAAAAAAAAAGAAAACATGACAAATACACACAAAATGTGAAGTAAAAACAACAATCACAGAATAATGGAGGAAAATCGATGCAGAAACTACAAAAAACTGATTAAATCTATACCAAGACGCTTAAACGTTGTTGTGGACACTAAAAGATATCCTATTAAGTAGTAAATTAAGAAAGTACAATATTTAAAGCTAAGTTGAAATTTTTTTTAAGTGTATGAAGACTTTTAATGGCGTAATTTTTCAGTAGCTTTTTGATTATTTATTTTAAAAATAGTTATACTATTTTTAAAAAATTGATTATGTCATTTCATTAAAAACAAGTTGCAGATATCATAAAAAAAATTACAATTACAATATATTAATTTTTATTAGTCGAAAACATTAAATTTTGTAAGAAATTGCAAGTGTACCAACACTTTTGTGGCCCATTGTATATAGTATGTATATTCACGTAGAATTTTTCAAGAATTAATTTTTTTTAATTCCGGAAGACAAATCAAACAAGCAGAAATACATCGAATTTTTTTGTTTTAAAGACAGCAGTACGTACTATGACAGAAGATTCGTTTTTGGTGGAATGCAGATAAAATAATTCTTTGTACTCATATATAACTATGAATCCCGCTAAAAAACAAGATTTAAATTCTGAAGAGCCGTTCATATAAGTCTGTGCAATTTCAAACGTATCAGAATATTTTTTGGTTAGGTTAGTTTCATTATAAAATATCTTTTCAAAAAAATAAGACCTCAGAGAGAGGAGGGCTCTGTAAAAGGTTCCTAAGCAACGTAAATTTGAGGAAAAAAATTTTAAAAAATCAAAAGGGCTAAAAAAAAAATTTTTTTTTTTTAAAAAGTCAGTAGTTACAACAAATTAATGCATAAATAAATGCATCTCTCAAATTAAGGCCGTAATCACCCAGTCAGTGATAAAATATCAATATACCATAAAAAGTATGTTTTCCAGATTATAGAAATACATATTACGCATAGGAAGCAGCTAGATACTTCGATTATAGCGAACGGGGACCTATAACAGTTATTTAACTGCATCTACCATATTCAAGTGCAAATAACTTAATTCTAACTTTCACAGAAATCAACAGTAAGATATTTCCTTTCATGTCCATGAATATAATCTAAATTCTTATACTTTTTTGATAAAAAAAGGAAGGAATATCAAACACAATAAAGAATACGATTTAAAGATTTACTTGCATTTAACATATTCTAAATTTCTTGATAAGCGTAGATTTTTAAATAAGTGAACAAATCTAAAATGTTAAAAATGCATATGCATTATAATACGCTAAACATACACATGATTTACAAAAAATATTTTCATAAATAAAACATTAAATTAATATTCGTGAAAGAAATGCATTTTTTGAGTTTTTTGGCAGAAAATACAAAAAATAAAAATAAAAAGAAGACACTAATAGTAGCTGCAATGCAAAAGAGTCCTCTTGAGAATATTTTTTGCGAGAAAACTTAAATTTAAAAAATATATATATTTGTCTCAAAAATTATATGTGAATCTGTAAAAAAAATTCCTTCAACTTCATTACTTAATAATATAATTGTGTGTTTCCTTAAAAAAATAAATAAAATACCATTAAGAGAGGTGGGGCTTAAAATACGTTTTGCTAACTGAATTAAAGTGATTTTTTGAGGTATGTGGGATCTTTTTAAGAAGTTGAATTCACTTCAATTGGTACAATGACAATTTCAGAAATGTTTCTCACATGCCACACTTGTGGCATACATAGTCTCAACTAGATAAAAAAAATAACTGAACTTCCAAAGATCATTTTTCTCAGAAGTCCTCAAATACACAACTAAATTCATTATATATCATCTCTAGCAGCGTATAGAGATATAAATCCAAGGTTTCTAATGACTTATAAGGTGACGTTTACGTTTCCTTTGTCGCGAGGCGCGTTCGCTTTGCTTTCTCGCGAGATATACTTACAATCTGTCACTAAAACTTATATGTCTCTAAAAGTAGTTTTAGGTCCATAGCTACACTCGAAACTAATTTAAAAACATATGAGCTTTTATAAAAAGATGCATACAGCATAAGTTTCTGACGATGGCCTAATGATTCTCTAAAACTAGTTTTTTAATGATGAAATCAAAGGCAGTTGTAATTTACATTAATCTAACTTGTTTATGCATTGTTCTTAAGATCATCAAGGGAAAAATTCGAATGCCAAATAATAATGGTTTTTATTATTTGAATTATGAACAAAAGTTAATACTCCTAAATTCCCTATTATTAATTTTTCCCTACGTATAATTTAATACGTATGCAAATAAATGTATATTTTTCACTTCAAACATTTACTTAGTAGATATATTGGCCAAACATATTTCAAACCATCATATAAAAGGTACATGAAAGTGCAGAAAAATAATACTAATTATAATAAGATATTTAGTGTACTCTAAAATAAAATATTTGTGAAAAAGGGAAAACCTACCAGAATTATCCTTCGCTTCAGATGTGAAATGGATTCCAAAAATAGCTATTTAAAAGATACAAGCCTTATCTGATAAGACTTTTTTTTTCTTCAGAAAACTGCATATGTGACGGAAAATTATGAGCACGTTTCGTCAAGAACATAAGTAAGAAAAAAATGTAAATGATGAAATGTATACAAATCTAAAATCTTATTCAAAACAAAGTTCTTAAAAGTTCTCATTATACTCAGCTAAAAATGACATACGGAAACAAAATTAAATAAAAGAAATGAAAGCTTTGCTTACATTTTCTTGTCTGGATTTTTTTTTTTCTTTGATTTTCAGATTTATTTCTAAAGAGCGTCTTCGATACTTGTGATTTGATGGATATTTTAAAAAACTTAATGTGACTTTTATAAAAAAGATAAATATTTATTTTCATTATATTTTGCAAACCATATTTAATTAAAGTTATAGAATCAACCCCTTTCAGTGAAATCTGCATTATATATTTTATCTATATAAAGCAAAAAGTTTCAATATGTTATAGTTACCTTTATAAACCTTTTTAATGTTCTTTATTATAAGCCTTTCTAAAATGTTAGTTTTTTGGACTTTTTCCTCTACCATAAAACTTATCTCTTTGGTGAATAAGACATTTCATATCCAGCAAGACTGATAACAGATGAGGAATCGATGTTAATTGTCATATCTTTAATAATTGGAAAGTTCTTAAATTGAATAACAAAAACCGATCTTTTTATTCTTGTAAGTCTTTCCTAGTATATTTTCTATCCCTATATATTCCTTGCTGAATCACTGGTAAAGAGACACATTGGAAAACTTTATTACAGTCGCAATTAAAAATAATACGAAGTCTCTATTGCAGATGGACAGTGACATTGAACTAAGGACAAGTAATAAGAATGACAATCGAGCTGTCACTCCTCTTTCACACTTCAATAGTAAATTTTTTTTTTATTTCTAATGGCTGTGGATTGGTGTTTCACCATTGCAGACGTAGTACATTCCCCAAAAACTGTTATCTCTCCTTATTGAGCACCATATAGGGCGGATCCCAATCGCCGCAAGTAATTTTGACACCCAGTTTCCTCCCCAGAGGGAGGCCCCTGAGCTCTGGTGATGCGAAACCGTACTTAGTATTTTAACTTTACCAAGAACACCCACGCCAAACAGGCTCTCAAGGATCTTTTGCATGCCGCATAATCATGTGACATCGCCGCTGTCGATTTTCTGCATCATGAAAATCCATTGATTTGGACTGGGGTCGAATCCACAACCTTAGGCGTACAAGGCTAGCGACAAACCAACCACGCCGCCCAGTTGGCCTTTAATAGTACATCAGTATAAGAATTTTAAACCGCGAATGATATAGAACGTTTTAAGGGTTCGAGCTATGACGCAATCGACCCCGAGAAATGACCATGACCTCTTGACTAGGGCAGTTAAAAACAAAGTCGCATAAATGTATGTCTTACCAAATGATGTTATTTAATGGCGCAA
>BMAV01024840.1:217826-234835 GCA_019973955.1 Trichonephila inaurata madagascariensis
CTCAAAAAGGACTTAAAACTAATTCAGGTTATTGAAAATGTCGCTGATTTCTTCGTCATTGAGGTTAGAGATTTGAGAAATTTTCTAGCAAAGCACGCCCGTCTGTTCAAAAACATGATACGTAGTTCAATCAAACAAGTAAATAATTCCCGCTGTTGCTCTGTGTTTACATAAGGAATAATCTTTAATCAGATGTTTTCATTTTGACACCCATCCTGGTAATATTTTCTATTATTATTTTTCTTTTAATCTTTATTTGATTCTTAAAAAGCAGAAACGATTTTGTACTCTATCAATCAATTATTTAATTATAGATGTTTTTATTCTTTGGTACTCATCATCCTCCAATCATATCCTCCATTCGTTCTATATATATATAGCAACTCTTAATTTTTTTTTTAATTTTAATTTATTTGACTCCTTTTTTAGGAATTTTTCAGTTGCATTTACATTTTTGTTTTTATTCAGTTCGTACCGAGCAGATGTAATTTCATTCGTTGTCAAAAAAGTCAATTATCTAATTGAATGTGTATATATTGGTCATTTTGAGAACTCTTGGCTGTTTTCAAATGTAACTTTTTTCTGAAATGTTTGCATGCTGTTGTAATAAATAACTGAATTTTTGCACTATAGCAAAAACATTATTATGATAGTCCACGTGTGTTGCTTTAGATTACCATGTTAATTAAAAATCAAAGCAATTCCATAAATTGGTAGAATTTTCAAGCTAATTTTTCAAGTGATTGTTTTTATTTCAATGATGGTTTAATTGCTGTGTAACATTATTATTTAGCATTGCACTAATGTATAGAAAAATGTGTTGTATGCATTTTTATTCCCAAGCATTTAATTTATAAAATAGGATAACAAGGTTTAACGACCAGTTTTCATATTGCTTGCTTAATTGATTTTGTTCAATAATTTAATTTGAAAAAAAAATCTTGTTTTTTTTTTTTTTTTTTTTTTTATTTTTTTGAATTCATCTTGAACTAAGATGCAATAGAAAGTATCTATTCGAGCATCTCCAGGTACTTAATAACTTTTTAATAGTGCAAAATTTTTCTTTTTTTTACTTTCAAAATGCTTGCAGTAAGTTTCTTTACATGTTTAAAAATGTTAACATTTAAATTATTGAAGTAAATAAAGAAGTAGCAGTGCTCACATATTATCGCAACTAAATTGGCCAAGTTATATAAATGAAGCACATGGTTTCTAATTCAGCTTGTACCACACATGCAAAATCAGGGTTGCCAACTTGGTGAATTATTTTGAACATTGGCACTGTTGCGATAGTACATAAGTACCATCATTAATATTATAAACCTATATTTAGTAGTTTTTATTGATGAAAAATAAATTTTCCTTTCTTAATTATTGATTATTGGTTCATTTATCTAGATTTTAAATTTAAATTTGAAGAGTAGAACTATAAAATCATTACGTCAAATGTTCTAATGTAACATAATTATGGATAAAAATTGCATGTTTCTATTTACCCACTTATTGCTGTTAAATTAAATATTAGTAAAATGGGAACTAGTTTGTTATCCGGGGTAATCGCGATAAAGATCATGCCAAGCAGTGCTTCTTGTTGCTGGAATGGAATCCAATATTAGCGATAATCTAATGATTCACAATAATTTTAAAGAATTTTTTTTAAATACATTAAAATGTATTTAAAATGAAAGACATAGGATGGAACTGAGAATAACCTAGATCAATCAATAAATAGGGAATATCAATATAATATAATAAAAAGTAACAGGTACTAATAATAGTATAATAAGCAGCATATAATAATCTAATAATATAATTTTATCTTAAATATATATAATATTCATATAGTGTGATTTAATGACAATTTTTTTTAATAATGATAATATTATTTAATAGTAATTATAAAAATAATGCATAAGAAACTCGTATTACATAATTATAAATAACATCATAATAATTATAAATAAATAACTATTAATTATAAATAAATAACAAAATATGTAATAATAGTTATAAATAAATATAAAAAGAAACAATTTTAAATAACGAAGATTATATGATTATTACATATAGTAATAATTGCATTTTTATGTTACATAATTAATAAAATAATTACATAATATATGTTAAAATTAATAATCAATATCAATTACAAAGTACTGAAAGCTTGCAATGTAAAACTTGCACTGCAAGTTCCTTCAACGAATTTCATCGTACAAAGAACGTAAAAAAGGAAGCATTTTTAAAATGTAAAATAAATCGAAAATAAACAATTTATAGTGATAATTAAAAGTACCACACTTATTCTTTTAAAAAAAAATATTCTAGTGCTCACTCATATTAGAAATATCCATATTCGAAAATAGCACAAAATAAAACAGAAAACTGAAACATTAGAAAAATTACTGAAAATGGTTAAATTTTTAAAGAAATCATCTGAAATTAATAGAGTAACCACCAATAAAAGTTATTTCTAATATACGTTATCCCCACGGCAACCACATCGACAGACGATCAAAATATCAAGGTAACCATATTGTAATGTTATCTCCCATCTTGGCGAACATAAATAACAACTTGGCACTATTATCCCGATTATCAAACTAGTACCGTAAAATGTTTCATGGTAGGAATGATAAGTACATTTTATATTTAAAAAGTATTGACCAAATTTTTAGTATTTGTCTTTGTTATTTGTTAGATAATTTCGTACTTACATATTATCGCAACCTATTGGGAACATTACATGAAATAAAGCACCTGGTTGTCAATTCAGGGTGTACAACACATAAGAAATCAGGGTTGCCAACTTGGCGAGTTAGTAATAGAGTTGACAGTTGTTGCGATTATTTGTAAGTACTGATAATTTTGATCTAAAATAGTTAATACTAAAATATATGTTTTTTTTAATTTAATATAGAAAAATGTAATTCAAAAAGGTCAAAAATTAAAGATTTTCTCATATTTCTACTAAAATAAATGTAGTTTATTTACTCTTTCGATTTTTCTTAAGAGAGATGAGGGAAACAATAACACCAGTGCAGGTACCTGTTATTGAACCAATTTCTCATTGTGTTACGCTTGAAGGTCCAGCAAATGCCCTTGCTACCAATAAAGATGCCTCCCAAGTTGTTGTTGCGGGTAGAAATGGTAATATTATCATTACTTTTAATGACTGCATTATCTTTATTTCATAATGTTATTTTTAAGATGTCCTATTTTCATTTCTATTTATTTATAATCATGTGTTTCCTTATGAACATTTTATTGATCCTTAATTAGTGTTTAGAAAAAACAAAGATCTTTTTCATTGAACCCTAGTTTAATAAGCTTTTTTAGTTGTATCATTATTAGAGTAATACAAATAAAGATATCCTTAATATTTTGCATGATGATATTATATATGATAAAGAATTTTTTTATTTGCTTTTTCCTTATTAAATTTAAACATTGGTTCTATTTTGAAAGTTGAAATAGTTTTATTTTATTGAAAATCTTAACTTGATTTATAGTTTTTTTTTTAAATAATGAAATGAATTTTTTCTTTTCCAATTTTACTATTATGAAACTTTATTATCCATAAAATACTACATATAATCATAAAAATGTGCAAAGTTATATTTTATTTAGTAAAAAATGGTGATGTTTTGTTTTAATAATTAATATTTCACATTCAATAATGAGATTTTTTTTTTCTTTCCTTCTAGTATTTAAAATTTTCAATGTGGAATCAACTAGATTTATTGAAAAATTGAATCTTCGTATTGGGAAAAATGTAGATCTGAGCTACAGTTGTGCAGATGTGGTTTGGAACCCAACAGATGGTATTTTTTTATATCAATTATATATATTTCGTTAGATTTTTGCAATGACTGTAAATATTTTTAAAACATGTTTGCCTGACGAGAGTATTAAAATTTATGTGATTGTGCAAATTTGAAGTTTTCTCACTTAACTTCTTTGGAATTGATTCTTTTAAGAAATCTTTTCATCAGTACACAATTTTTATGAAAGATTTACGTAATGATTTTTGAAAGTGATGCATTTCTGTTATTAAAAAGTGTCTGATTTTAACTTTATAAGATTTATTTTGTCTTCTTTACAGTAAATTCTATTTACTTTTATATAATACAAATTAATTCTATGCTAGTTAAAAAATGTATATACTTTTTTTACTTTTGAAAAGAAGTGAACAGAATCCACAAAATAAGGAATATGTGTATTTTATATTAATAGATTGCTATTCACATTCAAACTTCCTATGTAATATATATTTTTCATTTCTTTTAATGAATGTAATTAAAGAACAACTTTGTATGTTTTATATCAAAATGCTCTGCAAGTTTGGATTGAGAATTCTTCAGGCTTATATTTCTTTAATTTCATGATCAATGAAGTATTTTGATTGTTTGAAAATATATGTTATATTTCTATAACTTTTAATTTTAGATGCTGTTCTTGCAACTGCTGCTACAAATGGCTCTGTTGTTACGTGGAATCTTAATTCATCTCATAAACAAGGTTGATTTTAGTAGCATATTCTTTACGCTTACAAGATTTATACATGAGTATTATACAAATATCTTTGTAGGTTTTTAATCACTATTTAAATTTTGATGTTTTGATATTTGCCAAATAATTTTTAGCTAGTTATTTCATAAAATTTGAAATTCATGGGCATGAACACAAATGTAAATGGTTAATCGTTTTTGGGTCAATATTTATACAAAAATGATTCAACATGTACTTTAGCATGTATAAAGGCAAATAGATAAGATAAGCCTCAAGGAAAATAAAATTTTGAACTACTGTTCCTCCAATAATTCCCCAATTGTTATTTTTAAGTTTATACATCCGGGGTGGGCATTAAGTCAATCGCGATTGACCAGTGGACCGCCAAGACATTTTGGAGTGACCGCCTTCACATAAGGTCTTAGACGCGTATACTAAAAGAAATACATGTGGTTATCAAAATAATGGAAATACCCCTAAAAGAATAACTTTTGGAATCTAATGGACGAAGTAAAGTATTCTACTTTTGAAAAAGCTGCAATTCGTTTATCATCGTTCTTTCGCTTTACCTACCTGTGTGAATCTGCATTTTCAATTATGGATATAATTAAGACAACATAGCATTCTCGTTTCACAGGGGACTACTTAGAATCCATTGCAAGGTTAGAAGTTAGTAATAATATACCGAAATATATTCAAGATTGAGGCAAACAGTATCTAGACAGTCTTCTACTGATTGCGAGATTATAACTACGAAAACTAGCTTTTAATGAAAGATTTATTTTTTTATGTATTTAGAATTGTTTGATAATAAATGCATCATTTGATATTATTATATTTATGGCTATTATTATTATGTTTGTATTTTTTGCATTTTACTTGCAACATAGTTTAAAAAGAGTTTTTTTTATTGATTGTAGTTATGTAGGTAAGTTATTCTGTTATATACATATTCTCTATTTATTATTGTTAGAATATAAGTATTGTTAAGGGTTTTTTTTTTCTCTACGTGTCACAGGGTGGACCGCAACATCTTGAAAAATTTAGAAGTAGACCGTGCCATGTAAAAGTCTGCCCACCCCGTTATACATTAAATTAGATGTGATATTTTTTGTTATAAGATTGTAGAGAGAAGAAAAAGTATTTTGAATTGTTTTAAAAAATGATTGGTAGCATTTGTTATCATTTGAAATTTGTAAACAAAAAAGATAAACGTTTTTCCATAAATTGAATTTGGTTGAAATTAAATTTAAATGAATTTGTGTTTTTAATATGAAAATTTTGCATCTCTTATTCCTTCATATGTACATTAATCAATGATTTTAAAATAATTTTTAATTGAACATTTATTTGTAAATTAATGTCTCTTCTAAATATTCTATATGTTTATTCTAATTAATTGCAAGGAATTTTTTTCAATACTTGATTGATTATGCATGGTTAATATATATTTGTAACTGGAGACTGACTTCTTCATATGTTTTAATTTCTACAGAAATGAAATTCCAAGATCACAAAAGAACTGTAAATAAGGTGTGTTTTCACACAAGTGAACCACATTTTTTACTAAGTGGTTCTCAAGATGGCACTATGAAATTGTTTGATTTGAGGAAAAAAGAAGCAACCAGTACATTTTACAGGTATTATTTCTCAATTTTTAAAGTTTATTTTTACAAGTTTGTAAAATTTTGAATATTCTTCAAATAAACTTTGTAATGTAAGCTTACCTGTAAAACTGAAACTTTATTGTAGCTTTAAGAAATTAAGGATATGCTTTTAATTTGCATGTAACTAAGACAATAAAATAAAACTAAAACTGCATAACTTTTTTTTTTTTTTAATTTTCAAAAACAAGTGGCTTTTTTAATATAATTATTATTTTGGTTTATCTTAAATTTGTAACAAATAAAGTTATCACTTTCTTTTTTGCAGATTTGCTTATATTATACAATTCTTACAGTTGTATTGCATACTTTGTCTCCCAAAAATTGTAACTTTTCATGGATAAAGTTTCATTTAGTTCAATAGGAAGCTTCACATAATAGAATTTACGCACTGTTTGACGAATTTAATAAAAATGTAAATTTCAAGTCTTTTAAATGATTATCTTTTAATTAAAAAAAAGGATTTGTTCAGATTTTGTAATTAAAGGCTATGGATCTTCACATAATGAATCTTGATAAACTTTATTCTTATTTATTAACTTTATTATAATTTTTTTTCTGACAGTGTGTAATCAGTAACTGGAGATGACCCAATTAGTTTTTGTGTGTATATATTTCACAAAATAAAATGAATTCATCTGTAGCTCATTTTTTCAATTTAAAGGTCCATTCAAAAATGTCCTCATTTACAAAAAAACAAACTGATTTACTGTAAAGCTGAAGATTTTCACAAATTAATTTTTTCAGTAAACTTGATTTTTTATCTCTTATCATTAAGGCCTTCTGGACCTGCAACAACATCTAAGATCAGATTAATAAAATCATTGTTGCTTAAGATATCATCCACAAGCAGTTAATCTAAATCATCATGCCAAGATATATTAAAAACCATCCTTACCTATTTCATGTGCCAAAATATTGATTTTATTTTATAGTTCTGATTTTTCAATGGCTGTATTTCTTGGTAACATATCCAATTTAAACCTTCCAGATAAAGTTGGTCTTAATTTTGCTGAGGCAGATGCATTTCAATTAAACATCAAAAATGAAAAAATATTTACATGTCTTTCACTTGTTTTCTTATTCTAAATGAATCTGTTAGTATACTTTGAAGTATTCTTTATAAAAGTTTTGCAATCGGCTTGTATATTTGGTGGAAGAAATACTACATGAACATTTGAATTTCCAATTGAGGATGACTTAGTACATTTTCAATACTTGATGAAATTTTAAAATCTTAAGTTTCCTTCATATAGAATTTCACTTCTCGTGCAAAGCAGTTAAACATTATAAAAACATCTTTGATTCATATTAGTCATCCAGTGTACCAGCAATTGTTTTGAATATCTGCTTTAAAGAACTTAACGGTCTAAGACAGGTGCACAACATATGGCCTGTAGCGATCATTATGTGATCGGTAGCACCTCACTCAAAGATTTTATATTAGTTGTAATGGCAGCCTTCACAAATTTGAGTCTTGCCTCCCTGGTTTAAGAAATTGATTTATACTGAGTGGTTTCTACATCTGATCTGATATAGTAAAGTAATGTAGCATGATATTTTCTGATGTTGTTTTTCATCCTTTATGATCTAAGTATGATTAGGGTTTCTGTTCCATTTAACAGATATTGTTTCTTTAGTTTTTCAAGACGTAGTATACAGTTTTTCAATACATAGTAAAATAATCCAAATTTTTCTCAGTATATGTGTAATCTGATACATTATTTTACCTATGATATCTTTTTTATTATCATTATCCTTGTTGTTGTTGTTTTTATCTTATTTTTTAAACAAAATTATGATCTACAAAATATTAGCATTCCTTACTTTTAAAACATTTTTAACCTACATCATTTATATTTATTTTATTATAATTCTTACAAATTTGCTTATTTTATACAATTCTTACAGCTGTGCATTAGGGCTGCCGTAGCCCAGTGGTCAAGGTATCGAATAATGGCAGGCATGTCATGAGTTCGAACCCAGTACCTCTGAAGACCTGCCATTTAGGGGAGCGATGCATGTAAAATCTGTCAAGAGCTCAAACGTCTACCAATAGGTGTGTGGTGGTAGTTAGAAGGGGGAGGTGCCAGCTCAGGTGTCGTCCTCGGCACTTGACAATAGTTCAAAATTACGAGGTCCACCACTGAAAGCCCTCGTGTAGCTGAACAGTGTGACGTTAATATTCATTCACTCACTTACAGTTGTGCATTTAATACTTTTTCTTTCAAAAAAATTGCTAAATTTTGATACATTTTCCTTCCATTCACTTGAAAGTTTCAATTAATGAAATTTAAGTGTTGAAAAATAAATTTAATTTAAATGTAAGTTTCAAGTCTTCTTTTAAGTGCTTTTTTTTCAATATCAGGGAAAAGAATTCATGTAGATTCTGTAGTTACAAGTTCCTTTAAAAACATTATCTGTTATTTTGATTACTAGCCTTATCCTAAATATAAGGACTTTTCAATTATAAAAAAAACATATTTTCTGAAGACTATGACAAATTTTTTTTCAAGAATAAGTTATCATAAATATTATTTATTTATAGCTCTTAAGTAGTTAAATTCATGTGAGATTGATAATTTATTTCTATAAATTATCTGATGTAAAGAAAGGTATAACCTGGTATTTTTCTTTTCAATCTTTCCAAGTTTGTCTGAAAGTGTTAGAGATGTACAGTTTTGTCCCCATCATTATTTTACATTTGCTGCTGTCCAAGAGAATGGTTATGTCCAACTGTGGGATCTACGAAGAACTGATAGATTTGAACGTCAATTTGCTGCTCATAGTGGACCAGTATTTACATGTGACTGGCATCCTGAAGATAAATTTGTGTTTGCAACCGCAGGAAGAGATAAAACTATTAAGGTAATTATTAATGTGTTTCAATTAAACTTCTATCAAAGTTCTGTATCATTTAACTAAAATTTAGCAAACATTTTTCAACTATTGAAAAAGGAAGCATATTTTCAGGATTTTGATTTGTGCTAACGGGAAATATTTTTACCATATTATTGATCTACTAAAATTTGAATTTTTTGATAAAAAGTATATTTTTGTAACATTTTTATTGTGAATTAAATAATTGTCAATGCTTTATTTATGTGAAGATAATTTAAATCATCTAAAAATATCAATTTTGTAAATGTATCATAATTTTAAATATTAATTTGTTTATTGATGCTGTTAATTTGACTTTCAAAATATTTTAAAGTAAATTGGAATATAATTTTTTAAAAGAGAATCTTTTGACCGTCATTATAAAATTATATGATTTTTATTATATCAGCACAATGGTTCTTAATTAAATACCTCATGATCTACAGCCACTAAGTTAAAAAATTTGTAATTTAATAGAATTGTTCATAGTATGAATTAATATATAAATGCTTATATTTTTTCCTTCATTTATATTTATTTTTTTTTACTTGCACCTGTTTTGTATTTTCTATAATTACAAAACTCTTCAAATGTTTATCTTCTTTAAGTATGCAATTTAATCGTGCATGAGTGATCTTTACTTTCTTGTGTAAGGTTTGCTGTCTTTGATGAATGCAAGGAATACTTCCTCAGGAAGTTGTATCTATCTCTTTCTATTTTCAACCATTCATCTTTTCTTACATTTATGGAACTAAGTCTAGATAAAAAATATGGTGAGTGTTAGGAAAATCTGAAATGAAAGGAGGCATCTGGATTGTGCATCACCATTAGAAAAGCTCATTTTTCAATATTAGATACACTACTAAAAGATCTTCTGTTATTCTCAGTATTTAGTGCGATTTCAGTGCAATTTTTGGAAAATGTTCAATTATGGAACTGCACTTTACATACAAAGGTGGTATAAATCCTAATACATACCTCCCAATTTTTACTGATTTCCAACAAGCTACTGGTTATTGACTGAGTTGGAAGTGTGATTTCATTAAGCATAGAATTTTTTCCCCATTTCTTTTAATGAACATTTCTAGAACCTGACTCATTTTATGCTTTGTGCATGTTATTTATTTCTTTATATGTGTTTGGCCAAACTATTGGTTTCTATTGATTCTTCTTCTTATCACATTGTCTAACAAAAACAAAATATACCTTTAAACTTACAAAGAATGTTTTAAAAGGAATTAAATTGTATTACCACATCCTAAAAGGGGGAAATATGCATTTTGTGACATATGTTGTTATTGCATCCATGAGGCTGCGGTAGCCTAGTGGTCAAGGTAACGGACTTGTGGCTGATGTATCATGAGTTCAAGCCCAGTACCACTGAAGACCCGCCATGTAGGGAAGCAATGCATATTAAATCTGTCCAGAGCTCAAACGTCCTCTCATTGGTGTGGTGTAGTAGTTTGGAGAGAGGGGTGCAAGCTCAGGTGTCGTCCTCGTTCCTTGACCATAGTTCAAAATTACGAGGTCCGTCGTCAAAAGCCCTTGTGTAGCTGAACAGTGCCATGTTAATATTCACTCACTGCTATTGCATTCACTTATCTCAATGGCAGATATATCGCCTGCCTTACAAATAAAAATAAAAAATCTATGTGTAGTTGCTTAAAATCAGTTTTTTTTTTTTCCCCCAAGGACAATGTTCAGTTAAATGTAATAAGGGCTGAAGTACTGTTTGTACACTACCTTTGACTATAGTTGATCATCCCAGTCCTCTTTTCTGAAAATATTTTCTTAGTCACTTTTTCCAGTAGTATGAATGTGGAAGGATCTGCTGTGATGAGTGAACTACCTTCTAGTCAGAAAAAGTATATAATCAGTACCTTAAACAAAGTCCTTTTTACAGCATCTGATAGCTGTACTGTGATTAGAATTACAAATTATATCCCATTGCAATCTTTTATTTTGTTGCTGCAAAATGTTTAATTTAAAGTGGCTTGTGTTTACAATTCAAGTTTGATTGGGAATTCTATTGCGGAAAAAACCCAACTCATTATGGATGAATTCAAAAAATATTTCTCATACCCTTTGAAAACTAGATGTTCAAAACATTTAGTTTTATTTGTAGTAGATAGTGCTGCAGTAATATAGGGAAGGGGAGGTGGATATGGAGTAGTTACCTATTTAAAGAAAAAAATAACTTAGTTAGGAGTTGTTCATGTCTTGTAAGACATTTAGCTTTAGAGAAGGAGGTTTCTTCTTTACCTTTAAAAATTGACAAGTTCATACATATGCTCTTTTATCTATTAAACTTTCAAAGTTTGCACAATAAAGATGCCTCAAAATTTTTAAGGCATTCATGTACTGAGTGGTTATTGCTTATTCATTATCTTGACATCAACTTCTAACTTGATCATTTTCTGTATGGGTAATATAGTTTTTCTTAAATATAATCTGAACATTTAGTTTTTTACACTGCATTTTTTTTTATAAAGGCATCTTTATTAGCATTATTTTCCTACATACATGCTTTTAAAATTTACCTTTGTGTATGATTTTTTATAAATCAAGTTGATACTTAAGTAGAATTTTCTTAAAGTAATTTTCTTATCGAAATATCTTTTTGTACAATTTTATTGTAATATTGCTAAAGAGTTTGTTATTTCTCAAATACAATAAAATTAATGCGTTTTCTAATTACGGAGATAAATATTTTGTCAAATAAGCTCTTAGCGACTATCCAGAAATGACTTTAAAGATGTTTTGTAGTATTTCTTTAGAGGCAAAATAGATGAAACTAAAAAACTAACTACATTTCATGAACTTAGCGAAAAGTTCCTTAGCTGAAATTTTCATGACTCTCAGCATCAATTATCTTACTTTTTAAGCTTTTAAAAAATTATACTGTTTTCTATTCATGATTTTGAAATTGTTATCATATTTAAGAAGTGAAGGTGTTGCTTAGCCAATATTCTTATGTTATCATTCATATTTAAAATTTTTGTTTATTTTGTAATAACGTTATTGTATCACTTTATTTGATGAAAAGGTAAACTTCATTAATTACTGTGAGATTATAAATATGTATCATGTGTACATAACAGAGCAATTATGTATGTTCATCTAATTAGGTAGAAGTGCAGAGAAAAATATAAAAACAGATAATTGTGTCTTGTAGTTTATATTTAAATGTCCTCCTTTATTTATATTTTAAAATTTAAAGGATAAAATTTCCATGGTCGGATTTAAAACTTTTTCTTTCCTTCATATTATCTTTGGTCAAAATAAGAATTATTGTGAAAGATGTTTTAATATTTTACATGCCATTATTTTTTGACTCTCTTGGTACTTAAAGTATTATTGAAACGTGACTAACTTTTCTTGAATATGCATGAGAAATTAACTTTCTTGAATATCAATCTTTTTAAATTATTGATGAGCTAATAATCTTTTCAATTGTTTATGTAAAAGTTTTCAAGATTTATTTCTTTATCCTGAGATAAACTTTTACAAATACCAGTTAAAGCTTTAAATTTAGTAGCAATCCTTTTTAAATGTATGATGTAAGTAACTTGTTGCTGAAAAAGTTTAATTTATATATATTAGTTAGAAGACATGAAACTGAGGGGATTTTAATTTCAAAACTCAGACTTCAGAAATTTTTGCAATTTCATCTAATCTTTGAAATAATATGTTAAAATGCCCATTTTGTAAGGGAAAAAAAATGTTTCTTCTCAAAACTGTGAAAATATATAAAGAAACTATTATTATTTTTTTTTCTATTTAAAATAAATTCCAATTAAAAGCAAGCTAATAATAATTTATTGATAATTAATATAATATCTTAAATTATGTAGAGATTTAGTATTTAAGAATGTCATCTTGACTCCTGACATGTATATTTCTGTAATTTCTACAGCTAAAAAAAATATAGTTGGCTCTTAAAATGTGTGTTTATGTTATCAACTCATGCATGTTGCAAGAAATTTCTTTCGCAAAATTTTTAAATCGATGAGTTATATTTAAATGAAAAAGTATTATAGATACCCAGAAGATGTTTTTGTTTCAAAGTTTAACCAGTTTAATAAATATTTCTTTTAAAATTATGATAATCTTGAATTTTTCTTATTTCATGTATAAATATTTCCAGAATTTAAAATTGTGAAAAAGTTAGATTGATAAAAAGCTTTTAAAAAAATACAAACTGTATTCCAATTTTTTTCGTTTTTAGGTGTGGGATACTAGTTTTAAAGAAACTTTAGAGCATTGTATACAAACCATTGCATCAGTCTCTAGAGTTAAATGGAGGCCTTCTACAAAACATCATATTGCAAGCAGCTCGTTAGTTGTTGATTTCACAGTCAATGTTTGGGATGTCAGAAGACCTTATGTACCATTTGCATCTTTCTGTGAACATAAAGATGTTGCCACAGGTAAAAAGTGATTTTTTGTAATTGACATGAAAATTATTCATTTATCTTTCAAATATTGATAGTTTAATTTTCCTGCTCACATGCTTAGTAATTTTTAAAAGTAAAATTATTTTTTCATTTGAAAAAATAGAAATTTCTTAAATGATTCAGAAATTTTTTAAATTGACACATTGGTCCTATAATAAGAACAGAAAGAAAATTAAGTGTCAATTATTTTTATAAATTAAGATTCTTCTCAAGATTCTAAAGAAATCTAGTCTAACTTTTTTTTACAATCTAATTCCAATTTGATGGAAAACAAACTTGGATTATTTCACTGTTGATGCAGATTGTTTGAGACTAAATTGTCAGTCCTTTCTAAGACTTAATTTTTGTCTGAAAAAGAGAAATGTAGGGGAAAATAATAAAAAAGGAAATATTAATTATTGAAAATGTATTTATCAGTATCCTTTTTTCATACAGATTAGTAACATTAAAAATGCAGAATACAACTGGGTAAAATGAATTGCTTAGGAATGTAAAATAATACAGTTCTTGACAAAATTCTTGATTTTATTGTGTTTAATTTACTTTGCTTAATAATAATTGCAGTTTTGTGATATTTTTAAATTTTTCATAACTATAAAAATTAAAATATAAATGAATTACTACTAAATCGTAATGTTTTTCCCACAAGATTCATAATCTTTTTACATTTCTACTAGTTTATAAAGGCTGATATAATTGTCATAACTATAAATTGTCTGGACAATTTGAATGACATCAAAGTTGGCATCATTTTTTAAAATGTTTTTTAAATATCAAAGAATTTTTATATCTTAAAAGTAAGAAGTATTTCTCTCCTAAAGAAGGAGAAAAAAAATCATTTAAATTTTTTTAGAAAATGCATTAATGTTTAGTTTTTTTGTTCAAATGGCTGGTTTTTCTTTTGAAATCTTATAAGTAGTTTTACTAATATTATATTTTTAAATTTTTTTTTCTTCACTCTTAAAAATTTCAAATAATTGTAGAAAAATGAAATGTGACAGATATGTTGTATATTTAGTAGGGACTGCAATACCGGGATACCGAATACCGGTATTTTGAACCATTTGTACAATTTTGTAGTACCAGTATTCACAAGTTTAAATAACGTTTTTTCCGTATTTACTAGAATTTTTTTAAATTGTCTCCATTATATGTTTAGGGATCACCAACATAGAAAAATAGTATACGTTTTTATTTTTATGTCTCCCTAATTGGCAAAATTAATTAGACTGAATATAAAGTTGCGTCGTACAAATCAAGAGAAGTGATAAAATATGTGAATCCTCCAAGAAAGTGGGCCATAAGCATCCTACTACAGCTCAGAACAATACTGCACATGTGCAGGATTCATAGTTTGATATTCCTATCAGTGAAAACAAGGTTGTAGTTATGAGGAATGTGCGTAATACTTCGATAAATTGGTGAGTTTGTTATTCACATTGTATTTGCATATCATACAGTACGATAGATGCATTTTGTTTTTTAAGATTACATTTCGAAAGTTTGTAACAGTAACACAGACTGAATTGTGGTTTTTACACTTTTTTGTAATTTAAATAAATAAGATGTGTCCTTTACTTTTTTGTGATTCTTTATATGCTGTTATAATGTATAAGTTACAAGTTTGGTTTTTTTTGTGATATTTACACTGTCTAATAAAACCAAATAAAATAAAGAAACACCTGTGTTTTCTTTCTTTTTCTAAAATTTCCACTACCAGTATTAAAACTGGTATCCCTGTATTAAAATCTAAAAAATATCAAATACCGGTATTGAACTTTTGGTCCGATATTGCAATCCCTAATATTCAAGAAAAGAGGTACATGGTATATAAAACTACAACCGTCGAAGTGTTGATGCAAACTGAATAATCATATCTGTGAAATTATCATTATTATTTTAATTTTATGATTGATGTTTATATTTTTCAACTAGAAACAGTGTATATTTTACAGAAGCTTTTAAGAAAGTTATTCAACTTCATTATGTAAAGAAGCAGAAACTTAATTTCTACTAACATGCATGTCTTACATTTTCTGTATTTCTTGGGTGGAAATTGGTAATTACCTTCATCACTTTTCTATTGCTAACTTAAATAAAATGAAATGCATGAACCAATTGAGAAAAGAGTCGAATCTTTGAAATGTTGTTAAGTAATTTACTATATTTTTTGCATCTATTTTTGTCTTGCTTCATATTTTTAGATTTCAAAATTTAATTTGAAGTAACTGATTTTCTTTAATTTATTTTGCTGTTTTTTAAGTATATAAATTTAAAAATATCTATCAATATATGTTGTTATAATTCTACCTTTTAATGTAATTTTTGTAAAATACTTTAAGAGGGCACTATTTTAAAGAATTTTTAAATCAAAATTACTCTTAGAGTGGAAGATATTTTGTCTTAAGATGCAAAAGATTAATAAATTTATGTAAAACAATTATACATATTATGGAGACTAAAAAAGCCTGGATTTTTGGCATATTAGTATGTAAGTAAATATGAATTAGACGAACGTGTCTGTATTAGATTAAATATTGGAAAATACTAATGTTCGACACAGTTTTGTGTTTCTTATAAATTTTAACTAATGTAATAGAGCAAAGATACAATTTTTAGTTAGGAAACAAAGTTTTATCCATTTGCTACTTTCAAGTTTGATGTTCTCATTCATTTGATGAATCAAAAGAATTTTTTCAAGTGTTGTTTTTGTTTATGCTGAAAATTTTTTTGATATATGCAGTCCTTATCTATTTTAAACTGTATCTTTTCTTGTTCTGTTCTTTTCTATTTATTTTCTGATTTATTAATTCTTTTAAGATTTCAGTTAGAGATGGAATATATTTGATGTCTTGTAGTACTGTTATTTCAATGGTTACAGGTTGTTGCATTAGTTTGTCTTTTTTTTAAAAAAAAAAAAATCTGTTTGTGTAGTATGAGCAGAATATAATATTTTTATTTTAAACTTTATGTTAAACTATCTAATTTATTAAAAAGTTATTATATTTATATACTATTTTTTAAAGCTGGCTTCCTTTTTCTTGTAAAGAAATAACTTATAAAATTGCAAATTAATGTAATATGAACATTCTGATCCTTTGATTGACTCATTATTTTTAGTTAAGTATAATTTTATAAGAAAAAGTATTTTCTAAAATTAAATTGAAAAAAAAAATTATCTAAATATACTAATATTTTTAATGTGCTGGCAGATAAAAAAATTATACATATATAAATACTGAGGATTTTATTCATTTTTAGTTATTTTATTAAATTATTTTGAATGCAGATATTTTGGATGGTAAATTTTCTGGCAACAGCTTATTATTTCAAAATAAAATTATCATTTGATAATTGTAAATGTATTGTTTTTCCAAGATGGCAGCTGAAGAATTTTGAGGAGAAAGTTTCTTCACAAAAATAATGAAATGCATAGTATAAAAATTTCTTGGTACAAATTAAGTAATGGGGAAAGATAAAGAGTAGTCAGTCATTATTT